>OMLC01042155.1:0-16609 GCA_900302585.1 Regalecus glesne
ATTGCAGTTGGAATCACATCCTAATATAGTGTAATGGGATTTTTTTTTTAAATAGACTGGCTGATGCACAGATGGAGCTGGATGAGACAAAGACCAAGTCAGCAACCTCTCTCTTGGCTACAGAAGATGAAATTCTACAGTTGAGAGCAGAGTGAGCGACATAAGAATATTGCAAAATACTCAATTTAAAAAAACACATTCTTATGTTTTAATCTTTGTGTGTGTGTGTGTGTGTGTGTGTCAGTTTGCATGCAGCACATGAGATGATAGATATTTATAAGAGGAAACTGGATGTAATTGATGACAGTGAGCGGCAGATTCGCTTGCTGAGGGATGAGGTGTCCTACCTGACCACAGAAAAGGCAATGCTGCAGGAGAGGTGAGGACACATACAAGAACCAACATGCATGTGTACACATTAGCAAAAGATCGGTCAGAACTGATGAATTGATGTGATTTTTTCCGTCTTACTCTCCCTCTCTTTTAGGTTAGTGAGAAGTCGTTCTCCAAGCCCTGTGCTCAGGCGCAGCCGCACCTCCAGCCCCTTGAGAAGCGAATCCCCAACCAGAGCTCAGCTCACCAACTCCTCTCGCTACGCACGCCTCGTGTCCCGCTTTAATGACCTGTACGCTGTGGACCGTTTGGAGGCCCAGAGTCTGCTCCGACGCTACATCAGTGACCAAGAGATGGTGCAGAAAATTATCTTCATCTCTGTTATGGTAAGGCTGAAGTCACTCTCTTATAGGTTTTGAAGGCATGCAAATTATGAGATGACCTGTACCTGTACCACCTGGGATGCATTGCCTAGCCTCTCCCCACCTTTCCAAGCATTTAAACACTTTTTGCCCTACCTTTCTCGTGGTTTAACAACTTGTAACTGTGTTTCCCCCTCTTAGGAATCCTTCCAGACAGCAAAGCTAGCTTACCGTCAATTCAAGCTTCGTGTGAGGAAGAAATTGTCACCATCCCATCTGGGACCAGACAGCCTGGAGGATGCAGCGGTGGACTACATTGTCAGAAACCTGGATCTGTATGATGTGCAGGGCAGCGTCAACGTAGGACTTCTTTTGCTCTAGTGTCTGCAAGCAAACGCAGAGATGATCTCATTGTAACAATATCTGTTATCTATATCTATCTGCATGTGTTGATCTCAAGAGAGCATGTGATGCTGTATTCTATTTCACCAGGATGTGATCAATGCCATGAATGTCAACCCACGGATCTCCTTCCCACCGGAGGTAGACTTTGTCCTCATCAGTACTTTGATCAGGGAGACATGCAGAGTGGCCTTTGCCATGCAGACACTGGACCCCACTCTGGATTTGGCATTTGCCAGTGATGGAGAACTCTACAGTGATAGCAAGTTAGTTCTGTATTCCTTTTCGTTTTAGTTATATCAAGGCTGCTCAAAGCAGGGCCATGAGAAAAATGTTCAACAAGATTTTGAGATAACTTGCCCATCACAATTCACATTAGCACGAGACTTTCAGTCCAACCCCATGTGGGCATCACATGAGTTAAATGCTCACTGCTATGCTTCGGATGGAGGCCTCAGCGGTTTGATGACAGTTATGCCCTCCCTCCCTTTTTCACTCAGTTTCTCACTCTTTCTGTCTTGCAGGTATCGGCGCAGCTACGACTCGGACTTTACTGCACCTCTGGTGGCGTATCATGTATGGCCAGCCCTGATAGAAGGGGATGCTGTGGTAGTGAAGGGAGAGGCTGTGACCAAGAGGGGAGCTCTGGTACAGAATATTATATTCTTTACATTTAGATAATCACATAAAACATACCGGGATTAAACTTTGGTTATAGCTAAAAGACAAATACCTTGAAATGTATGGGTGATATACGTATCTGCTTTTGGGCAGTGGCCACCACTCTAGGGTCACAGCAAGAAGGTCCGAGATTTGAATCCCAGGCTGTCCCCGGTTCTTTCTGTGTGGAGTTTGTATGTTCTCCCCATGTCTGCCTAGGTTTCAATCAGATGCTCTGGTTTCCTCCTACCATCAGAAAGACATGCATGTGAGGGTTAATACTCCTGCCTGTGCCCCTGAGCAAGACAATAGGAAAAAATGGAGTTGGTCCCCAGGCACTGCAGCTGCTCACTGCTCCTGTACAATCTTCTTCTTTTTTTGGCTTGTTCCCCGTTTTTCAGGAGTCTTGTCAATCCGCATGATACGGATTGACATCTGGCAAAATTTTATATTGGATGCCCTTCCTGACACAACCACTAACTCTATGGATGGGGGCACCAGTAGAGTGCTGGATGCCATCCCAGTATTCATGGACTTGAGTCAATACCCGTCACCTGTCACTGCTCCTACACAATAAGATGGTTAATTTCTTGTAACCTAAAATGACAAAATAAAGTTTTTTCCCCCCTTCTTCTTTCTAGTGGAGAAGTAGAAGCAGGAACCGAAGTGTCAGCCCTGTGCGTTCCTGTTCCATCAGCCCAACACGCACTCTCGTAAGTTTCCACAGTGTTTTACAAACCAGCCACAAAGCTGGATAGATACAACATTTATCTTTACTACTTATGTAACTCAGAGTTAAGAATCTTATCACTCTCCCTGCCAAACAACATGCATTCACACCCACGGCCCTCAGGGTAAGTGCTGCACCACAACCTCATACGTGCTTCACTGGAAGTGTGTTTACTCGGTGATAAAGTCAAAGGAAATCACGCAACAATGTTGTTCCTTTTTTCCCACCTCTCCCCTTTTATATCTCCTGTTTCCAGACATTTAGCAGCCGCAGAAGCCTCTCTCCAGGACGCCTCACGGCCAGCCGACTGTAAACTTATCTCGAGCTGCAGAAAAACAAAAGTAAAACAAATGGCAAGACTTCTGTTACAAGTTTGTCTGGGTTTGAATCATTATCAGTTAATCACATCTCGTTCAGCTGATGTTGTTACTTGCATTAAAGCATTAGGATGCAAATTCCCAACTCTACCAAAGGCTGTTCAGTGCTGGGACGTTTTACAGAATCAGCTCAGCCTAGCAGAGATTAACCCCATAGGAGTTTGATAGTGTGGCAGCTAACTTATCAGTTCTGATACTTCAGTTGACTTTATTTTGTTTGTGGCTTGATGCAGGAGAAACGAGGCCTGCAAGACGCAGTGTTGGAGTGACTAAATGAGGTGTCCATAAATATCAATATTAGACCTGCACATTAGCACTTTGTTGGTCTGGTAGTTCATCTCTGTAGCAGATTATAACAGGCATATTGAATCTTAATTCCTGCTATAGCCTTTTTTCTCCCTCTTAACATTTCACTAGTGTAAAGCGTACTTTGACATATGGTGCTAAAGATCAGTGATCAAACTTCAATACTACAAACACCGGAGTGACACTGGTCCCAGTGACTCTCAAAATGGCAGACTTCTGTGTTTTACGTCTACTTTTGGTGCTGTGGTTTTCTATGTCCTCAGATTATTTGAGACCCATTGTGCGATGAGAAATTCTTAGGCGAACATCTTAGTTTATGAAATTGGTACCCGAGATGCTGCTGATTTTGTTTTTAAATGTTTTTTTTTTTTGCACGCTTAATGAAGATATTTTTAAAAAAATGAATGTGCAAGAGAATGATCAGTCGCTATGCAATGTCTTGTAACATCTGAATGTGTCAACACAACGGAAAGTCTGTGCAAAATGGTTCCAACCACATGTACCGTACAGCACCGCTGAGTTCATCCTGAATCACAGTGGTTTTGATTCAGCCTGATATGGTTTAAAGTAATACTAAAAGTAATGTAGACAAATCCACACTGATTTAACATGGATTTGAATAGCTTTAGCAGTTACTGGGTGCTACATCTATGTTTTCTGCCTTTTATGATTTTTTTAAAGAATAAAAAAACAAAAAAAAACATTTCACTCCAGTCACCATGGATGTTAGTAAGAAACATCAGTGAAATAAAAGACTGTCTTTCTCAACAAAAGAGGCAACAACAGTACATCCTGAACCCAACTTGTGGCCCACAGACCTAACTCAACACTGCATTTATAGAATGACTTGGGACATGGTCCCAAACATGAAAATAAGGACGTGCTTCCCTGGTAATGCATGCAGGGGCTCTACAGGATCACAAAGAGCTCTTTTTCCACCAGGAATGCTGCACTCCATTTGGAACATTTTGAGTTCTGTGAACCCCACCGAAGTTATTATTTGCATCCAATGAATGCCAAGCCCAAATAGCTCTTCCGCGTTGAATGTAAAGAGTTGCAGCATTATAGTGGTGGCTTTAACGTTGGACTCTGTGACGTGACTACAACAGAGTACCGTCAGTCAACTGACTTCACATCAATAGAGCTGTGTGGTTTAAAACAGACCCCTCACCGTGGTAATGACTTAGAAAAACAATAGATGGCGCTGTTGATCCATCACAGAGATGAATGCAATGATCTCACTGCAGTGGTAACGAGGTTTGTCTGCAGCACCAACTTTCTCTGTAGAAAGCAACATTGGCATGTCGTTGAATTCTAAAAGTCACTGCTGATGAGCACGGCTTAGCAGATCTCCCTATGAGTGTTTAATTAGGACCTTGACTGACTGCAGATGGGGAGGAAGAGGAGACTGAAGTTGAGTTAAAACAGAAATGTGTGCACATGGATCCGTGCTCAAATGCACGTGCACCAGTGCGTGAGTGTGCTTTGACTCCATTAAAATGAAAAACACAACCAGCCAACAGCATCTCCGTGGTGATGCCTTCCTCAGGGTGATAAAGCATTCACAGCTATCAACTGAGACGGGCTAATTTGCCTTCTTTCCTCTCAGGTCGTACCAAGTCCAGCACCAGCTCTCTTCTCAGCAGGCAAACCCCAGACACCGTTGGCGGTTTAAAGTCCATGCCCCCAAATCAAGCAGCGGCTCTGCAGAGCAGAAACTAAACTGAAACATGCCTCACAACCTCTCCGGGCCTACGGATGATTAAAAAGACTTAATAGGCCGGCCCGTGCACTACTCTTCTGGTGCAGATGAGATAGTGCTGATTTGTGGAAATTCCTTGATCCTGGATGTAGCTGATGAGAGCAACAGAACTTTTTGATATTTGGCCGATTAGGTGAAATGTAGCCCGGTAGTAATTGCAATTTGTTGAATGGCGATCGTCTTTGTGGAGTCTAGATGCTGATTGGAGATTAGATGGAGGTTTTGTAGCTGCAGTGATTAAAATCCCACATCAGAGGATGCAAGCTGCATTGTAGTTCTGTGTCCGGGCACAAGAACAAAACCCATATTCTTTGTTCTTGAAAAAAAAAAGTATGCGTGTGAGAGCTAAGAATAGATCAGGGTGTTTATGTTTTTAACTTCAGCAGGAAGACAGAGTATATGCTGTGGCTGCAACGTCACTCCAATATAAATATATATCTGAGTCTACTTTGCCATATGCCAAAACTCCAAACACGCCAAAACTATTTAAGGGATATCCCTCTATGAGATATTAAAGGAGATGTAGTTATCCCTAACATGCAGGAGCTGATAGTTGATGAGATACCTATATAGAGAGATGTGTATAGAGAGAGAAAATCCATAGGATGGAAACCTCTGCCAGTTCTCCTCAAATTCCTCACTTTGAGCATCTCATCCGTAATAGGTGAGAGGCACCAGAGGTCAAGGCCTTGTTACTGGTTCTGTAAAGCACCCCCTAGTCTAGTTACCTCTCTGTGAGCCTGTGAAATGTTTATTCAGATGGAAACACTGGAGACCTGCACAGAGGGTTTCCTCTGGGTTTCCTCCCTCCATCAACAAGACATACATGTGAGGGTTTAATACTCCTGCATGTGCCCCCTGAGCAAGGCAATAGGAAAAAAGAACTGGAGATGGTCTCGGGGCACTGCAGCTACTCCTATACAATAGGATGGATTAAATGCGGGGAACATATTTGATTGGAAAAATACAATTAATTGTAAGAATTCAGGGAAAGCTGAGTAATTGGGAAAAAGGCTTATATGAGTGCAGTTCCTGTACTTGGTCCTAAAAGTAGCTGAACTACGAAGCTAACGCTGTCTAGAAGATTCATGTGATTAAAATGGTGCAGAAAGGGCAAACGGAGTCAAATCAATCAGAATCTGATGGTCAAAAGTCCTGTATCATCAAGCATTTGTCTTTCTGGTACTGTGGTCATAGACACATGCATTAGAAGCATATCTGGATAGAGGCCTTTTCTGGTAGCAAACAATAAAAGAGTCGTTTCCCTCTCAACCATGTTTGATGACGACAGGGGTTCATACCACAAAGTGACATATGAATCCATGACCCAAGCCGGAGAGATTCTGTTTGACTTGGAGTCTCCGCCACACAGACTCTGAGCCCTGAGCCCAACCGAGGCCAGCGGTGAAGCCTCGGAGCCTCGCTACAACACCACCCGACCGTATGATGTTCCCTCCCTAACGCCTGTGGCGCTTGTGAATGCACTCAGCTTTGGCTGGCCTTGAGTTTCTGGAGCTGGAGCCAAAGTGTCCGCCCTGGCCCTGCAGCCAGAGCGGACGGGGAAGAGTAATGGGGCTGTATATCACTGGACATGATGACATAGTTATGATGACTAGACTATGGTGTGTAAATCAAGCAGAGAATATGAAAATGGACAGCGAATAGAAGAACGGAGGAATGCACGGAGACGGCAGAGACGCAGTAAATATTGAAACGCAGAAGGCGTCAGTTGTCAGGACCAGAAGAGCTCACTCTTTCACTGATGGCCAGTAAAGATGAGCTGTATTTATGTCTTGTGTATGCTTACTAGACCATCAGTTCACTAGATCTTGCCGTGCTGGAACACAAGCGGAGGTTCAGGGCTGCGTTGCTGGCTGGTTTCTTGAAGAGGTAAGGATGGAAAGTGGCAGGTCAGGTCAGTGTGCTTTGTTATTGCATGGTCTAAAGGCCACAGTGTCTCCAGGAACCTTCCTCTGGCTGTTAAACACATCTGGATTGGAGCAGGCTGCAGACTGACCGCTGAGCATAATTTACGACTGAAGGGACGAGGCAAAGACAGGGTGAAAGGCATGGGGAGAGACAGCACACATGATACTGTGACTTCATACGTCAGTGTATAGTGCTGTGTGAGAATATTGCTAAATGTACCACACGGTCACTGGGACCCGGCCCTTCCTCTTCCTCCCACTCAGTCCATTGATGGAACACCCAAAGCGCAGTCCCTCGCTGTTTAGAATGTCAGGACATAGCGGGGGCTGGTCACATCCATTAGTGCGATTGGCCCGATTAAGGCCCTCGTGAATCCTCAAGACCAGAGTCCAAACACCCATGACAACAAATCACCTCGGTCCCACTGAGGTCAGAGGCTGGGTCTCTGTCTCCGTGCTCCACCAGAGGAGCCATAGCTAAACGTTTCCTTCCTCTCCCTGCGAAGAGTATCGCGTCTCAAGAAATAAGAGGGTGATTTCAACTTTGGCAGCTTTATTTAAAACTTTGGCAGCTCGTTTTCACAATATAGACATTTGTGTAACCAACCCCCAAATCTGTTCTCTCATCAATTTCACATCTGGACGCTTGCAAGCAGAGACTGATTAAACATCTTTGGAGGGTGACGGATTCTCTGAACTCTCTCTCTCTCTATGGAGTCCATTACTAAAGAGAAACTTCTGTCCTGATGGACTTGAGACTTTATCGAATTCTGTCATCAGAATCAGTGAATAGTGATACCTGGCTGTCATCAGGGTGTTCGGTATGGATTCTAAAGGATGGATTTTGGACAGATTCCAGTATGGATTAAAAACCAAAAAAAGTGCAGCGTGAACCTTCTGGCTTGCTCACATAGTTTCACAGTGAACTCAGTAGAGCTGGGTTCCAATGAGCTGTCTGGTGCTGGCACTTGGACCTGTTAGCGAAAATGTTTTCTCTCATGATCTGAGAAACACAATGGCACACAAGGGGTTAGCTGGCTCATGTGTTTTGGACAGAATGGTTTAACACATTATTAAAGCCTCAAGGGCTGTCATGACCTTTTTTTTCTTTAAGTTTCTGAGGGAGGGATAGATGTTCCCACTTTAAATGGACTTCAGCCCACTCCCCAGAAGTAAGCATAGGCCTCCATTCCCACAAACTGCTGATGGAAGTCAGTCACATCGCAAGCATCGGCCCACATATAGTTGCTATACGGGAATATCAACCTGATGGAGGAAACGTGAAATGTGTCTTTATTTTCTCTTGTGCATTGATTTGGTTAGTCCACAGATACACTGCAGAAAAACATACTCCTATAAATGTCAGCGTCAATCTACATTGCTTTGAGTTCTTTGTGCTGTGGGTCTGGGAGTTGTGCTTGGACCATGCAATGCTCAATATATGGGACAAAATAACCATCTGGGTGCTTTGTATAATGAGAATAGCAGTCATCCATTACAATACAGAGCACCGCTGGCCGAGCGGCGTGCCATTTTTGCAGGTGTGAGTTGTGTGAGGTTAAGGCTCCATCGGGGCTTGTTATGTTGAGCATGATTTGATACTCTCACGGAAACAGGCAAGTGAACCCAGCACTAATCTCACATTTGAATTGAACTGAAAACCCACACCCTATTGAATAGGTGCGGGTGAAGACTAAGAGACCGAGAACGAAAGAAAGAAAGAACATGAGGCTCATCTGGAGGAAATCCGATGTTTGACATTGGTGAATATCAGGGAAGTAGTAACGAGCCCCACATAGGATGGAGGGGTGAGGGGGCATGTGTAAAAGGTCATGTCACAGGAGATAAAAAGAATGTCTTTCATGGCTGTGATGTCCTGTTGCCCCGAGTCATTTAGACTTTATGGTGCCCCTGCTTAATCTTTTAAATTGACTCAGTGTTGCTTTCCACACACACACACACACACACACACACGTACATATATACATACACACATACATAGACACACAGATACATAAAGCCATGTGTGCGCACACAGACAGATGTTTATAGGGATGAGAATGCCATTGATGGAAAGTGGAAAGAAATGGGGGTAATATTTCCCTTTCAAAAGAACCGTTTAGCAGTAAAACTACATTGTCTGTGTCAAAATGGGAGCAGACATTGAGAACATATGTCTATAAAATTGATAGACATTTCAAAATGGATATTCATACTCTCCTAGCTTTGTTTGATATGTGACATCAAGATATAGGTTTATGCTGACATCGTGGAAGACATCAGAAGTGTTTTGCTCTCATCCAATAGTATTCAAATGATATTTCATCTAACTTCACATCAATGGCAACAGGCATGGGCAAAAGTCTATGAATACTGGGATAGCATCCAGCACTTTACCTTTGCTCCATCCATAGGGTTAGTGGCTGTGTCAGAAAGGGCATCCAATTGTAAAATTTTGCCAAATCATCATGTGGATTGGCCAGAAAATGCCGGATCAGTTGAATCTCCATACAGGATTGGTCAAGGCTGGGTTAACAATGACCACCATTGCTGGTGGGCCCTTGCAAGGTGAACCCTGAGAAACAGGGAACATGCTGAAAGAAGAAAAAAGAAGATTGAACTTCACATCAATAGAGTTGATACATGTGTTATATGGATGGTATCTTTTCTAAATGAAGTATTTTTATTGCAAATACAGTGTAGTGCAACAACTTCATACTGATGAGCTATTATATCATTTCTATTTAGCATTAATAAACTTGTTACACAACCTCTGGTGGGCACTACGACTGATTTCTGAATTATGGTTGCATTATTTTTAGGTACAAAGATACACGTGTCTTTCATGTACAGAGAATACCAAAACCATGAATAAAAATAGATTCATATTAGCTTTGGAGTAGAAACTTGGTGTTGTTTCTAAGTGTTTCATGTTTACATTCCATTATTTTGAATCCTGGTATGTTAAATCATAACAGCAAATAAAACGGATTCAGTTGTGCATCGTTTTTATTAAAGGAAAACAGCTCCAGGGGACGGGGATGTTTTTGTTTGAGTCCAGATGATGAAGTGGGGGTGATGGGTCAGAGGAGGGAGGCATTTGTAGGGTTTGTATACAACTCTGGTGTATAGCGAGTGACACAATATGACCACTAGATGGCAGGTTAGCCTAACAATTCCGTTTTTCTTTCTTCTGTTTAACAAAGCTATGGTAGTTAATCCTCCCCTCTTATAATTCATCATGTCTACCTAGCTACAGAGAACCTCCCTGAACTCGAACTTGATAATTGCAGTACTGGGATAAGAGGGTTTCAACTGACTTCCTCTGATGTATACATGTCTGCCCTCAGGCCCCTGAAGGCCGTCTGGGGACATGCAGGACTCTGTCCTGCAAGTTGCTCCTCTCCTTTGCCCTCCAGTCTGTCCCCGGTCGGGACAGGAAGGTAAATATTTCTTCTGGGAAGGAGCAATAAAGCAAAAGGGAGGTGGAGAGAGTGTGAAGGGCAGGAGGGTTGCTCTAACGTCCACTGAACCAGGCAAAAGTCAAGGTCACCAGTCACGGCTTTGGTCATCAATAACAAACTTGACCGAGCAGGTCTGATACTGTGCAACTGGGAGTCGGGCATAGGGGATCCCTTGTCTCTCTTGTGTGGAAACTTTCATGGAGGCCAGCTAAGGATGGGTATAACACACGATGAAAGGATGATGTCAATGTTCTTGTTTGCTAGTTGCATATGACAGTATTATTATTAAATCTAAACTGTCGGAGGGGCTCATCTGCAAGAGAACATAACACTTTGTTTGGGGCAGATGCAGTCTTTATTTGCTTAGGTCCTCTAATTTGGAGTTAGTGCCTAGAAGAAAAATGGTCTTACTCCGCTGTAAAACTCGTTTCCAGACATGATAATAAACATGCTTCTGTGCATGTGTGTGGTGCTTCTACTGGTTCAAGTGTCTGAGTTTCTTCCTTTTACCACTGTGTTTGTATGTGTCTGTGTATGTGCACATTCACATCTGCATTAGATGTGTTGAAAATTCATGCTCACATTAATTCTTGTTATTCCTTCTCCCCCAAAACTCTCAACATTAGCAAATGCAGGTGTGAACCCAGAGTGGATTCCACACCTACATCTGCTGTGACATACATGACAAAACAAGACCACTCATATGTTTTATCTCGAGCCAGGAGACCACATTCACCCAGGGTCCAGTAGTGAAAGAGATGAAGAGCACCCGCGTAAAATAGGATCAAAACTCACCTGAAGTAATCCCCTCGCCCTCAAAGCCAGCTGTGGACAGCATACTGGAGCAGTCTGACTACTAAGCCAGAGGAAGCAGTGCAGGTGGACTGACAAGATTTGGACTGGCTGCTCCACTCACCTGCCAAGACCAAAAGTGAGAGTACATGTGGAATGTACACATGATGAGTACATGAGACAACACTAGCACACCTGCAGGACTGTTGAGTCCTATGGACTGTATACATAGCAACCACTTTGAATCAACTATGTTATGTCCACTAATCCCATTGGTGATGTTTTTTTCCCCCTGTTAAAGTCGGGTAAATTGTGTATTTACAGGCAGTGTAGTGAAAAGCTTTTTGCAATCCTTGGCTTGGACAAAAGTGACAAAATTGGTTATATTGACAAATGTATCGATAAGGAATCGACCTCTCTCTAATACTTCTTAAGATTTAATCGCTGCCTATATACTGAGTTGACTCACTTCCGAGACCACAACAGGTTCCTGATGAAAAGAAGCTGAATTGATTTAACGGTGGTGTATTCCAGTAATGTGAGTTACAGGTTTTAGAGCTGGGGTTGTATGAGTGTCCAAGGTGGATTATTGATCACAGGTCCATCTCAGTCATTCTAAGCTGAAAGTCATTTATAATCTTAATTAATGCATGTGTGGAATTTAGCGTCTGCACTCAGTATGCCCACAGTATTGCCCATTTACCAGTTTTCTACCTTGCAAAGCTTTTGGTTGTAGTTTTTAAAGTGCTCCCAGTCATGTCTGATTTCCTCCCTCCTCATTCGACATCCCGACCACTCCGATCCTCAAACCTCAGTCTTTTATCCATCCCCCATTCCTACCATAAAACAAAAGGTGACCGCGGCTTTGAAGTTTTACCTCCAAATCTCTGGAATAATCTTCCCTAGTCCATTAGATTTGCAGGATATTTTAGCTGTTTTAAACAGCTTCTGAAAAATCCATATTTGTAGACAAGCCTTTTTATAGACCTTGTTGTGGTTGGTTTTTAGCTTGGTGTTTTTTTTTCTGTATTACGCTTAACTTTCATTTTATTTGTCATTTGTTCATTCTTATTTTTTTATGATCTTATGTAAAACACCTTGTAACCATGTGTTTTAAATAATGCTATATAATAAACTCTTAATTACTTACAGTGCACTTTGGAAACTTGAAAGTTTCACATTGGTATGGAGTGTAGCTCTGATGTATTGAGATCAGTTGTCCTTTAGAGGGCAGCCAAATGCTAGAAAATGACCTTTTGAATATTTGTATTCACCAGGCCCCCCCCACCAATTTTACTGGGGCACATTATATAGCTTATGTAAGACAGAAATACTTTCTTCACACAGATGGTGCTCAAATTGCAGATGTGTATGGAGAGTGAGCCATTTGTTAGGTGCACTACGACAGAAGTGTGAAAGAGTTGTGTTCAGCCTAGATGATGTGACATCAACCATTAGGTGTTATACCCTCTCTTTATACAACAATTTTATGAGCTCTACAATCTGGTTTGTTGAGAAAGGCAAACAACTTGCACAGACAGCTTTGTCTGCTGCCAACACACATAACAACTCAGAATCCGAGGCAAGCGGTGGATTGGAATCTAGATCAGATCAGAAAACATTGCCTGAACGAGACAATGGTGCCAGCGAGTCAGTGTGTGTGGGAAAGAAGGGCACCGGGTATTGTTGAGGAGCTTATATAAATGCCATTGATAATACTAATGAATTAGATATTTGTACTTAATTTCTTTAACTTTGAAAAGGTGAGATCTTAGATTTGTATTTAGGCTTAAATAAGGTAGGGGGGCAGTAGCTCAGTGGTAGAGTGTACACTTTGGGAATGGATGAGCCACAGTTAGTGGGTTCAAACCTACTGCAGGGCATCAAGATGGACATCCGGCCTTAAATCCCTCTATCTAAATCTGAATCCACGGCCAGAATGTGAGGACAAATCGTGATATCCAATCCAATTTCTCATTTAGACCTACATGGACCACAAGAGTTTTGCATTTGACAACCTGGAATTTCAGAATCATACAAGTGGCTGTTGGTCAGTTCTTCTATTTTTTGCATGATATTGATTTAAATATGGACTACCATGGTGTGAACTGTAAAACAAAACTTGTACAACTGAGTTAAATATGCTAGTTTAAAGTACATTTGAACTCTATATCACAAAAACATTGAATTGGTTCATCTGGACACAACATTTTCTGAGAGAATTGCAATTTATTCAGTCTAGATTGAACTTTAGATTAGTTTAGACTGTTGAGTCTGGACTGAAGGAGTCACTTGTATGAGTGATGAAGCATTTCACTTAATGAACATTGTGTCTGGCTGAACTGATTCAACTTTTTGTGATTTCCTGATCTGATTATTGAGCGTGCATTTAGACATTTTGGATTTGTATAGTTGAGCCAATATCAGACCAAATGTAACTACTGTCATCAACTCTGCAGATGGGAGAGACCTTAGAGGCATTAGCTGGAAGTCACGAACCCCTCCTTTCTGGGAGCTTAGCAAAGGAATTTACATCCAGCAGCTATTTTTAGAGTTCTGTTCCAAGAAATAGTAAAGTTTGCTTTGGCTCTTTCTAAAAGGCTGTCACTGAAATAGCCCTGACAAACATCTCAAGATTGTACTGGATGGTTAATCACAACAGATTAGAGTTTCACTCAAGCTATTGTATTTTTGCAAATGGGTTAAAATGGTCCATGTCCGTACACAAAAGATTATGTCAGCAAAACAACCCTGTTGAAGTTGTTTCGATCTTTTTTCTAAAGCTATGTGATCCACAAACTATACCCTGGCCATATCTAAAGTCTTTACAATGATACAAAGTCCCGCCTCCCTTGGTTATTGTTACTAGGTTGGACAAGATTGATAAAAAGAAAGATAGTGATGTGAGCCAAGTCATCTCAGGTTTGACAGGTCCCCCTGGCATATATTTAAATGGTAAATGGACTCATTTTTATATAGAGCCATGGCTTTCTTTTAAACATAGATGAGCCTAGTAAATATCACATCTTAGTATAACAGGAAAAGGTACATTTGACTGAGGATCTCCCAGGTACCAAGCTTGCTCAATTGTGATTGGATCCCAGAGTGAAAATGGGCAAGACTTAAGAGGACTCAGTTGTCACATTTTCTAATATATCAGAGACTAATAATAATAATAAGAAGAAGAAGAAGAAGAAGAAGAATGATTCCCTCGTCAGTCCCGCAAGGGGAAATTTTGATTTCTCTGCATTTTTAACCCAACCTATATTGTATAGGAGCAGTGAGGTGCCAACATATGGCGCTCAGGGAAAACCATCCTACAGTAAATGATTAGCCTTTGTGGTAGGGAATTCATATTGAGCATGTTTTTACTAAATGACATCAGTATTTCAAAAATGGAATACCACTGAAAAGGTTGTTGGATTAACTCCAATAACTAAATAGGCTTCTTATGAACAGGGAAATATTTTCGATATTTGATCTGAATTGCACCCCGTTTCTGCCAACAGGGAAAAAAACCCTACCCTCATAAAAAAGCTACACTGTTCAGACAGCTGGATAGCTACGTTGTTCCTCTACAAATTCTTGTGCTATAATAGGAATTGTGTTTTACATAATGCTTCGTCTTACTGTAGCTCACATCTTTTCTGTTTCACAGTGACATCCTGTTTGTTGTTTCTGGGAAAGAGTTGGAGAGGTTACAGATTGTGCAGCTAGTCACTGACCCCCCCCTCATCCTCTCCCCACAGCTCCTTTTGGGAGGTTTTCTGAGAACGGTCCAGTGTTATTGGGGTCTTTTCACCGAAACAGTGTGGCAAGAGCGTCATGTCCAAAACCACCTGCTGCTTTTCCTGTAGCTATGTTTTCATTGTGATGGGGCATGAAGGACCAAGAGAAACACGGTGACCTCATCTTCTTGTGCTTCTGAACAAGCGGTTAGCAGCTAAACCTTACTCTGTACCGTGTGTTTTTAAAAGTATGATATAAATAAACTTTCACTCACTTGCTTATTTCATACTGGGAAAACAATGATCCAGTCATTGAGATCTATCCCCCCATAACAGTTTGGAGAGTGAGGTCATCAGAGACGGGGTGGTACACCTGAAAACTCCGGAAACCTGAATCAATGGAGTATTAATAAAAATACATATTAATGTAATTAATTATCTGAGGTTCAATATTTATAGTTATTAGTAGCCCACTATTAAAACTGACGAGCAAGAGCAAATAATCAGCAGATGTATATATACGTTACAGATCAAGTTCAGAGTAATGAGTAAAATGCATAATGTTACTCTACCATGACAGAGAATTCACACATTAGCAATACAAAGAAAATCCTTCACCCAGTAATCTCTCACCATATGCTATAGGGCCCTGTGGTAGCTCAGTGGTAGAGTGCACACTTCAGGAACAGATGAGCCAGATGTTACGGGTTCTAACCCACCATAGGGTGTCAGGAAGGGCATCCGGCCTTAGACTCTCTTGTGCCATCCAAGTCCATGTCCATCCCCACAACATAGGGACTCCTCATAGCACGTGAAAAATGGACCTCTCCTCCTTCTGTAAATGGAAAAAAAAAGATTAAAAACATCATCACGATGGCGATGTATGAAGGTTTTTGTTCCAAATAAACCATCTGGCAACTTTAATAACTACACATAGAAATCAATAAGTGAAATAACCTGCTGCAGTCTACAGAAGGCATAGCAGAAGACTACTGACACAAACATGCTGAAACGTATGTCACAAACGCAGGAAAAATCCATACTTGAATTCAAATCTAAACTTGAATTTCTGGAGTTAATAATAAATGGTACATAGAAACCATATCTCAAGTCACGTCATCATCAACCGCTTATCCGAAGTTGGGTTACAGATCTGCTGGAGCCTATATCAACAATGACTGGGTAGAAGGTGGAGAAATACCCTGGACAGGTTGCCAGTCCATTCCAGCATACCTCAAGTATCAGCAACAAATCTTTATACAGACTAAAGGTCCATTTTATACATCACAAATAGGCCCCACATTGTGGGGGTGTACATGGACTTAGATGGAGTGTGGGGAATTAAGGCCAGATGCCCTTCCCGACACCCTTGCGATGGGTTCAAACCCACAAGATCTGGCTCGTGAATTCCCCAAATGCATGCTTCTACTACTGAGCTACTGCTGTCAAATCTCATACAGTCGTTCCTTTTTTATTTCTATTGACACATGTTGCCTATCTTTCGAATAATGACACCGCCTCTGTATAAAGTGACAGGAAAGCCACTTTATTCTGCTCATTGTATTCTTACAATGAGATTTATCCACTGCATTTAAAGTTCAATTTTTATGTGCCACAATTGGTCTGCACATTGTGGGAGTGGACACAGACCCAAATAGAGAGTGGGGAGTTGAGGCTAGATGCCCTTCCTGATGCCCTGTGGTGGGATCGAACCCACAACAAATCCATCCTATTAATGGGAGCAGTGGGTACTCACAGCACATGA
>OMLC01042156.1:0-20639 GCA_900302585.1 Regalecus glesne
ATGTATAAAACAGGAGTAGGGGTAGGACCAGAAAAGTTCTTCACTTCATCAGTGAAGTAAAGTCCCCTATTGTGAACATGGACTGGCTGTCATTTGTGTTGCAGTTTGCGAGATATGTTCAGTTATTTCCATTTGTCTTTTATTCTGCCTACTATGTATTTTATTTTGTTATTTTACAACGTTCGAAATAAAATCAATCAACCAATCAAAAAATATATTGGTTGGGGGACTGCATGTCCTTGGAGCTTATTAGAAAACCGGTTATATATCCATACTTGTTTGTGTCAGATTGACTCAGTAGTTTTGGCATTGTTGGACGTAATGGAAAATTACACTACTTTAATAAGAGGCTCAAACGTGTGTTCAAAATATGCATGCAGGCTTTGCAAGGTTTCACGTCTCCCTTTGAGGTTGCAGGGTAAAGATAAGAGATCATCAACCATGTATGATCACAGCATGGGTGAGGAAACTATAACAATGTGGATGTTGATCATTTGTCACCACAGCATTGTCAAGTAAAACAGAGCTGATTGACAGATAATGAGAATGAGGGTATGACGTCAGGATAGAGACACGAGGGAGTTGCTCTCAGCCTAAGAGCTGCACTGTTGAGGATTATTGCCAGCTTGCAAATTTATTAATAAAATCTAGAAAGACTTAACTGCTGCAGGTCCTTGCTTTGCAGATATTCGCACAACATTGGACATATTTCAGACTTTTAGACTGCAACTGGTCCAGAGGAGCATTTTGTCTTGGACTACAAGTTGAATAAGTGTCTGCTTGTTGATTGATGGCACATGGTATTACTGGATGTTGTTATTCCATATAGATGTTTTTTTTATACCATCAATGATATTTCTCCCTGGCATAATGGGTTGTTGTGCCTGTTGCTAAATCTCATTTTACCTAAAACATAAGGCATGGATTATAAAAGCCCTTATTGACTTCACCTATTCATCTTTATGCATACACCGTAATTCTGTATCAGGTTTATCAGAGTTAAGATTATGACGTAGAATCATTATCATCCTTATTGTCAACACATGAATTAGATTAACTTCTATAACCAGGACAGCTGACTACAGTCAGTGTAAATTGTATTGAGTGAGAATGCTCTACAAAATCTAAACGTAACACATCTCCTGGAGTCTGCATATAGTGAGATTTTAAATTGTTTATAATTTGGAAACTGAAAATTGCAGAGCCAGAATTAAATCTTAGCATCTAGAGAGAAGCATTGAATATCATCGTTTCTGTTCTCAGCTCAACGCTTGGTTCCTCTGGAGACCGCAACAGGTAAAAATGTATTGCTACATTATTGTTAGAATCATCGATTTCCTCAATGCCATCTTACCAAGTATGGTCTGAAAGGTGCCGTTCTTTAGTGATAACCTGATTTCACCTTGTCTCATCTGGATCAATGTTGAAAATTGACTGATATTTAGTTGCTGCAAAGGTGACCATTCACTCGTAATCCAAAGCAAGAATTGCAGCTTAATTTTCACAGATTCCCTGAGTACTCTCTCTTTATCTCCCTTGTGTAATAAGCAAGTTTGAAAACCTACAAATCCTTTTATCCTGCTTCCACTGCATGTCTTTGTGAGTGAGGTCAGTTAACTCTCATCCTTCCCCCTCCTTTTGTAACACCATGCCAGGTTAGGCTCTAGCATGCACAAAAAATATTGTGCACCATTAACTTGGTTTCATATCTCCAGATGTCATCTTTGTGGCCAGTGGGAGAGCGCACGCTTCAAGAACTTAAAAGCCAAATGTTGTGGGTTTGAACCCATGGTGGGGTGTCAGGAAGGGCATTCAACCTCAATCTCAAAAGCACCATCTAAGTCCATGTCCACCCCTACAATGTAAGGACTAATCATTACATGTCAAATGGATCTCTCTCACCCCCAGATGTCATCTGTACTCAATTGTGTCTCATTTTATATTTTTAGAGTCAAGTCAATTTTTATTTTTATAGCCCATAAATCACAAATTTAAAAATCGCCTCAGTGGACTTAACGTCAACACAACATCCTGTCCTAGAGTAACTATGGTCTGCAACTGGTGCTGTTTCTCAGCACCATTTCAGGTCCATATGCTAGTTTCCTGCATCTTCAGGAAACTTTGTGTGTAAATACATTGGGAAATATGAAGGAAATTGATGGACGATTATATTTCCTTCCCTTACTAAGGATTGGAATCTGTTTAGTTAGGTGAATTCTGGGAGTAATTCTATACAAATTGTTGTGAACCGTATGCAATTGGTTGGTCCAACAAGCATAAGAGACTTGCTGCAGCATTGTATAAAGTATGCTGCTCTTAAGGCAAATTAAAAAAAGGTAATTGTCTCACCAAAATGTTTAAGCTGCACATCCACATGAAGAGAATAAGGATTATTTACATGACGAGAGCAGGGTATATTTTTTTTGGTCTTTTTCACAAGTTGTAGATAGAATTCCTGATGTAAACTCGGAAGCATCTAAAGAATCTAGTTAGGGATATTATAAGGGTATATTGATCATATGGTCCAGTTTATGTGGAGATTTATTCAGGCTTTAAACAGCATTTTCCAATCTGATGCTGCTGTGCTTACATATGTCTTAATTTAGAAATGCTTTCCTTAATGAAGACATTTTGGCTCATTGTTTTTTGTTGTCAGTGTCTGTTCTCTGGCTTGTGATCTTGTTACTGCATGTCCTAGTGACAGGTTGCTAAATACATCCCAGGAAAAGCCAATTATGTGGGAGCTGGTTAATCCCCTACTTGCAGGTGGTATTGGGCCTGGTGCAAGTGGCATAGTTGCTATACCAGTCTGTGTAAATTGTGTAGCTATGTCATATTTCATGAATAATATATGTGCATGGTTAATCTCATGTGATATGGGATGTCATTATTGTTTCTTAATAAATATCTGTCCTATACTGGAAAACACAGACATTTAATTGTTCACAAAGCTTTCGAAGACATCAACTGAGAAATCAAGAAGTGTCACTTGTGAAGCTATATTCGAGACTACAATTTGTTTTATTTAAGAGGATAATGTGTTACTCATTATACTTAAATCGTTAGTGTTTGTGAATAATTACAAGGAAGTGTCCTCTGTCAGTGTTTTATGTGTGCAAAATCCTTTAATTAACAAAGATTTTGCGATGTCTATACTCTCTTTAGTTATTTGGTAAAATGTAAGTGTGGTAAAGATCCCATGGGATCTAAATGAGAATCCAGGAAAGACTAATATGAATAATATAATAATTATGAATATCTCATATCATAAACATCTTTGGAAGAATTGAGAAAGTCTCCCACAGTGATGGTTCTATCTGATGTATGTTTTCAAATGGTATATCATAATCTGGAGAGGATATATTTAAAGCTTTTTTTAACGTTTATTTTCTGTTTGTTCCTTCATCCAGACCCCTATTATCCTGACATGACAGGGGGCTTATAGTAAATCACCACAGGTGTCTGGGGAGAAAAAAACACAAATCAAACTGACTTTCACCTCAGTCCAAAATGGAATCCTATGATTCGGTGCTCAACCGCAGCCAATCACTGATGAACGGCATGGAAAAGTCATCTCCATCATGGAACAAGCCAGCCCCGCAGTCCAGGAGCAGCAGCACTGCCTCATCTCGCCACTCCAGACAGGTTAGTCAGGTAATACAAGAGATCCTCTGGTCACTTCCAAGGTTTTATAAGCACATTCCTTCTCTGTTCCACTTCTAATATGACTCATACTTGGATCAGCATGATCATATTCATATTTATTTTTTGTCTCTAACTTTATACTTCGTTCTTTCTTAATTTACCCATGCCTTGCTGTGCACATGTTTATATGTGAAATTTTCCTCTATGCAATCCTTCTTGGCTAATATAAACTGACTTTGCTTGACAAATGTGTTGGTAAGCTGTTAATTATCTTAATGATAGATTATGTGGAAATACACTGAATCATTTGTTCTAAGCATTGAGTGAGGGTGTTATCTTTCACAATGCCCCCCTCATTACCTAGAAAGCAGATACTTAGGGGGATGCATTGTAAGGTATTAATATGGACCAGTGCTCCTTTTCTGCTCTCCGATGATTGATATAATATTTATTTATTCTAACAGCCATCACTTCTGTGTGTTAGTATATGATATTAGATTTTTTTTGTGGATCGATTTCATCTCATATAATTGACAAATAGTTGATATAAAAATTTAGCCAATGTCTGCTTGGCCAATAGAATAGCAAAGACTGGGAGGTGATGGATGACCTTCAGGTTGACATGCAAGCGGGTAGTGACAATCCTCTGGACATGACTGCCCCAGGAATCTGTGAGGGTTACCTTCTCAAAAGGAGAAAATGGCCGCTCAATGGTTGGCACAAGGTGAGAAATGCATCTACTTAGTTATCCGATTTATTTCTATCGTAGATTTAAACGTTTGCAGCTGGAATTGTTGTGTTGGGTACTTCTTAAAAAGTGATGATTGGTTTGTTTTTCAGAGATACTTTGTCTTGGAGGCGGGGATCTTGCGCTATTCAAAAAATCAACACGATGTAAGTGAGCAGTACATTTATAAAGCCAAGATATTTTTTACTATTCTAAATGAAAACATTGATTGTCTGCTTTCTTATCGAAGATCTCTAGAGGAAGATTCCATGGTTCCTTGGATGTTAGCCTCGCAGTGATGTCCATAAATAAGAAATCAAATCGGATTGACTTGGATACAGGGGATATTCTCTATCATGTAAAGGTAAACTAAATAGTCTCTAACTGTGGCTGCATTTGAAAAATCTTAATACATGAAAAGTGATTTCATGGAAAACACTGAACTCATGAGAAATAAGCCAATGCACCAATACTATTTATTATGAAACATAAAGAATTAGTGTATTTCCAGTTACATTACGTAGATGTGTGACTTTAAATTATATTGTCCTTATATTGGCTTTTATTTTCTTCAAGGCAAAGAGTCATGAGCTGTTCTACATTTGGGTAACCAAACTACAAGCTCACCGTATGTACAAGAAGAATGAGGCTGTTTATGTTCACAACGGCTTCCTTCAGGCTTTGACTCATGGAACAGTGGCTGGACTTGCTCAGAAAAATGGAAACCTGGTGATTAATTTAAACAATCAAATTTACTTCAGTGTTATATATTGATTTCCTCACAATTGTAATGTTTCTGTATTGTAATATATGACAAATATATACACTTTTTAAAATTCAGTTCTTAAAATTTTAGGAATTGTCTTATTTTTGATTCAGAATTGACTTTTCCTCTCCTCTTATCTTCTCTTCTCTTCTCCATCAATCAGGCTACATATCCGCATTACCAGAGTACAACGGCCATCTATGCAGGAGATATGGCTTCAGCATCAGAGATGCCACCCTCAGCCAACACTGGTGTGAATGGCAAAGTGTGTGCCTGGCTGCAGCAAACCCATGAACCAGACAGCTTTTCTCAAGGTGTGGCCACTGTAGCTGTCCTATATAATAACTCACCACAGGCAACCACCTAAAAGAAAAGACACAATCCTTAAAAAGGCTCTCTCTTGATCTTCCTAATGGTGTATACCTTCAGGGACATTCTCAGTATGATTGTTTTTCCCTAATGATAATCTTCCTTTATTTCCCCAAAACTGAAAATATGGTTATAGAGAAACTAGCTGACCTGCTGTCCTGTTCATAAGTTTGTTTGTTGAGTCCATCAAAATCAAGAAAAAAAAGATCAGATGTTCTGTTAAGTTTTGACTTTCATGCATTCTTCCAGAGCTGAACCGTTGTCAGTTGGACCTGTCTGAACTTCACCGGTTGATTCAGAAGCTTCAGGCCCTCGAGGCAGGCCAGCCCATCACTAATGGAGACCTGCAGCGTATCATCAGCATGCAGGTAACAGTCAAGAATGCTTCATTCTCATTTACTCATATTATATTTGATATATCTTAGCAGGATGCTGTCAACCGGTACAATTTAGTTCAGTTATTTTCTTCAGGGCCACAAAACTCCATAGTACAATTATGATTCAATAGTACAATTATTAAATCCTATTTTCAATGTAGAATCTGTCACTGGAAAAGCCAAGGAAATCCAAATCAGTGAAGATGTGGAGCCATTCCCGCACCCTTTCCAGAGTAGAGGCCCTGGGGATGGTAAGAATGGTCTGTAACCCACTATATCATAACTATTAGAATTCAAAATGAAGAAGTTATACATTAACAGAAGGTTTTTTTTTATTTGACCAATGTTTTTAATTGAGCCTTATATTGATTTGACTTTAACATTGATATTCAGATGTTTATATCCATTGTAATTTGTAATATGTGGAATATATTGGCTTTGAGTATTTGACATCTCAATCCTCAAGTAACTTTTTGGGCCCCTCTAATTCAAAGCCTATTCGTGGGATTACTAAATCGGTAAGTCAACATTAGCAAGAACACATAAGGTATTTTAAATGTTCCTTATTCACTACCTGTACTCAACTGGGATTCTTTCTATGACATTGCATAAATCAGATGAGAGGGCATATTGTAGAACAAGGGAAGCGGCAGATGAAGAGCAACAAAATATTTCAGGTTGAGAACATGGTGAATGGACATTGTTACTATGACATGGATAAAAAGGGGAAATTATTTTGGTATTGTCACATGGAAGAGGGTTTATCTATGTACACTATATGTGAATACATGCAGCTATTTCATTCATCAATCACCACTACAGTGATATCTAAACTTAAATATTCTGGAAACACCCCTATGGAGCACTAGTCTTAACTGTAGAATCAAGCATGGCATCAGTATTCCTTAATTCAACATTAAAGTTGGAAGTTGTTTTTTTTGTGCAAATATGACAGTTTAACTTTCTATACATGATATTAGGAAAGCTACATATTTATATGAACAGACTTACCCTCACTTCAAAGAAAACATAACTGTTGAATTAATCGAGAAATCAGCTGTCATCTTTCTCTGTCCTCTTTCCCTACCTATCCAGCTGTCATCCAGTCAACTGAACAGCTCATCCCACCTTGGCACATCAGTCCCCTCCATCCCAGACTACGTCTACTCCCAGCTATCCCCACCCTCTCCTACTACCGCAGAGAGTAAAAAAATCCAGCAGGACATCTGCAGCATGTCCCTACGAGGTCAGACTGACAGAGAGAGACTGAGAGGAATATTAAGACTCGCACATAGTTAATCATTAGCAATCATCATTAGCATTTCCTGCCAGTAATAGAATGGCTTTTGTGTCTTGCCTTGTCCTCTCAGTACTTGCATCACTGAAGTCAGTACATGAAGCCCTGTCCCAGGAGCAGCAGAGGCAACGGGATGCCTGGGGGAATAATGCAATCCACCAGTCTCACACATTGGCCAAGGTGAGACTTCCTCTGTGAATGACATGGAGGTGAAGCTGAAAGTTACAGAGAGCTACGGGGCTTCTGGCTACCATCCTTATTTTCTGAAACGTATCTTATCCTTTCTTTTTTTTCTTTTCATCTCTCGGTCTTCCTATCTCTCTTTCTTTCTGCCTGTGTCTCTTCATCCTTCTGTTTTTCATTTTTCTTTCTTCCTTTTCCTCTGTCTTTGCTTGTCTATCTGTTCAACCACCCTTCTACCTTTCTTTCTTTCATTTCCTCTTTCTCTCTGTCTCTGTTCATCCATTGATTCATTCATTCTTTCTTTCTTTAGCCTGGAGCTTCAAGGCGTTCCTCCCGTGGTCCTCCCTCACTTGCGGACTCGACTGCAGAGTATTTTGATGCAAGTGATGATGTTCTTTGTGGCAGCTTCTCAGAAGTGTCCGATGAATCAGGACTCAGTGATGGCACAACCAGTAATTCTGAGCCTGAGGAGGGTCATGGTGGGCAAATCTAGAATCGTACCAGACTTAAATCACATGTGATTGACTAGAAACATCAAATATCAGGATTTTTTTCAAACGGACATAAATGACAATATGCTTGTTAAAGAGAGCAGAGTTGCAAGCTGAAATCCAGGATTTTCTCAGCTCTGTTCCTCCATCATGTAGCAAGAACTACAAACAAGGTGTAGCAGCCATCATCGCTTATAGGCCATCGGCTCAGCAGTGAACATTTCCTGCCCTTGTATAAATGTCATCCTTTGGACCAAGACTAACATGCAAAATCTAGGACATACAAACTAAATCAAACTACTGTGTTTTATTGTAATATTGATTATAGAACTGGTGGATTAGCTGTCCAACAGAAGGATCGGCAGATTGTCGCCCTCTTTCAATCCTTTTTCCTGTTTGAGTAGGAAGGTGTTTGCGGTTGCACCAGTGTTCATCCTACAATCTAAAAAAATCTACTCCAGTATATGGAGAGTGCCTCCATCCATGTAAAGATGCCAGTTAGTATGATGTAATCTGACTCTATTATCTAGATGGATAAAATAAAATAATTTAATTGATAAAAGTCCTGGATTTCAGCTTTAAATATTCAGTAAGACAAACCAGAAAGTTCAAGTATTCAAAGCTATTTCAAAACATATTTTCCATCCTTGTTTTCATTCTATCTTTTTTTGTATTTAATCTCTTAATTACTTTTCCTGAAGCTTCAGCCACCCGTAAGTACCGTGCCAGCATCTCCAGGGCTCCTAACAGTGTTGTTGCCAAAAGCACAGGACGCCGAACCACCATGCCAGCTCACTGTCCAGACAACAGCCACGTGGGCCTCATGGCTATCCTCTACAATAACATAGGTAACAGTTTTGTTCTTTATAAAGCTTGAGCATATAGAACATTTTCAGTAAGATATTAGGGTGACACTGGTCATTGTTGCCTCACAGCAAGAAGGTGCAGGTCCTTTCTGTGTGGAGTGTTTATGTTCTCTTCATGTCTGGGTGGGTTTCCTCTGGGTGCTATGGTTTCCTCTCACCATCAAAAAGACATGCATGTTAGGGTTGATACTCCTGCCTGTGCCCCTGACCAAGGTAATAGCAGCCCATTCCTCTGATACAATAGGATGAGTTAAATACAAAGAACACATTTCATTGTAAGAATACACAAAATAAAGTGGCTGTCTTTCTTGTGGCTTTCTTTATGATATCATTTATTTTCCGAAGGCTCTTTTTGATACAATGATGCTGTTATTATCTTTAAAGGACTTATGAAATGGTTCCTAGCAAATTGGCTACTTGCACAAACTATAGAGTGGGATTTTGTGAGGGGAAGAAGTTTAATTCAACTAAAAGACAATAATGAGTGTTTTTTTTTCAGAAGAACGTGGACACTGATCGGCCATTTGCTATTTTCATTTTGGTGGTAGAAGATAACTCGTCTTTTCTCAAACTCGCTCCAAATTCATTGGAGATTTCCTATGATATGTGCAGGGTGACGTTTCTAAACAACTACTTTGGAAGAGAAACCTTTATTTTTATCAAGACAAAATGATTTCTAGAATATAGCGTTAAATCAATGCAAATTAAGGAAAGATTAAAGAGGTAACAAGAATAGAAATGCTTTTATTTTATTTTATGGGACCATTAAAGCTCATTTTCTTTTTCTCCTTTAGGTAAGGACCTGTCTCGAGTGTCCATGCCTGCTGCTCTCAATGAGCCCATTAATCTGCTGCAGAGACTTTGTGAAGAGCTGGAATATGCTGAACTATTGGACACTGCTAACAACACGCCAGACCCTTTCCAGCGAATGGTGAGGCTGTCGACAGATATTCTTCCTCTTTTGCAGTCTTCCAGTTTGACTGTCCAAGAAAGAAAGCTGGAAAACAGATGCTTTCAGTGTGTTATGTGGTGCCACTGATTACCTTAAAATGAAACCCGTATTCAGCAGAGCTATCAATTGCAAATTTGTGTATAATTGACTTTGGTATGAGAAAAGTTACTGAGAGTGTTGTTGCCCTGTTATGTCTCATTAAGGTCTATGTTGCTGCCTTTGCCATTTCTGGCTATTCAACTGCTATATTTCGAAACCGCTACAAGCCGTTTAACCCTGTGTTGGGTGAAACGTATGAATGTATTCGAGAGGACAGAGGCTTCCGCCTTATCAGTGAGCAGGTATGGTAGGATTAATTTCACTATGTCTGCTAGATACAACCTGAGATGAGTTTTCATTTTCATATCTAGTTCTAAATATGGATGACGGGATGGGTCAGGTCAATAGAAACATATACAAACTATATCGCTTGGAGTCCAGGGTGCCATGGGGGGTTAATGTGATGGATTGATTCTGGTGCCATAATTAATTTAACACATCCTCCAGTATTTAAGGAAAATGAGAGAAAAACACTCTGTAACTTTACACTAATTCCACTTGAAATGACTTTCTTACTGCTCAGTTTTCTATGATGCCTGCAATATAAGATGCTCTGTGGCATGGCTCAGGAGGTACAGCGGAGGGTCTAGTAATCGAAATGTTGCTGGTTCGATCCCCAGCTCCTTCAGAAAGCATTTTAAAATGTCCTTGAGACATGATGATCAAATAAAGTGGCTTTCCTTACCTTTCTTTCCTTTCCAAAATGAGGAAATAAAAATTCAAGCGTAGCATCCCACTCACCACCTCTGACCTGGCCACAGTTATATTGAGATGACGTTTGATATGATATCCTTTAGGAAATTTGGTCATGATCAAATATATTCTCTTTCACTGATTATTTGCACTGTTTAATCTACCAGGTCTGTCACCATCCCCCCATCTCCGCCTGCCATGCAGACTCGGAAAACTTCTCCTTTTGGCAGGGTAGGACCAAAATCCCACATTTGTGCTTTGCCTTTTGGTTGCAATCAACGATGTCTCTGGGCTATGTGACTTATGCCATTTGAGTTATTTTTCCAAGCTTTCACAGGAAATAGCTGTTTATTTTCATTAATGGGAGTTAATTCATCCCCACAAACAGACCAGCGATGGAAAAATAAGTTCTGGGGGAAGTCTCTGGAGATCATGCCAATTGGAATGGTGAATGCAACCCTGCCAAGGTAAAGAATTTTGATTTATTTTTCTATAGGGTGGTGGAATTAATAGCCCATTCAGCTATAACCCTCACCATTAGCTAACTACACATCCTCAGAAAATAAAAACTAACTGTCCATTCCAAAGGAGAAAAGGACAAAATTGTTTTAAATCACAGACCTTATGAACAATTTTTTAAAATCTCTGAAATTCAAGACCAGACTGAATCATGAAGCCCAAAGCTTCAGTCCTGACATGTGGGATTAGAGCTGTTAGAAAGAGTTAGAAAGACTGCATTTGATGATTCAAAGTGGAAGTCTTTTTGCTGTGGCTATATTTTGTACTGATAAGAATACCATCATTTCTGGTTTTGGTTTCCTTTTCACTCTACAGGGGGAAATTGTTGTGTAATGTTCACTCATTTGGCAATAATGTATTGAATTGCTTGTTTTAAAATTTGTGCAGGTATGGGGACCACTATGAATGGAACAAAGTAGTGACCTGCATCCATAATGTCTTGAGTCAGCAACGCTACCTGGAACACTATGGAGAGGTCATCATCCGTAACCTAAATAGCAATGTTTGCACTTGTAAGATTACCTTTGTCAAGGTGAGTGCACCTCTAATCCCATTATAAAACTAGAATAGTGTCCTAAAGTCTAAATTCACCATAGCTGCACACGTAGGCACATGAAAATTACTGTTTGAAATAAAGTAATATGGCATCCTGATCATTTTGAGGAGCCTAATCTTTATCTCTATGCAGCATTTCCATTTACTCATACAGTATGGCTAATGGACATGATGAGATTCTGTTTTGTACCCTGGATACTATGTTGAGGTCTTGTTCTGACAGATGAGGTCTTATTTTGTTCTAGTCTCGTTATTGGGGTTCAGATACGAATAAGAATGAGGTGCAGGGCACGGTGCTGGATCAGAGTGGGAGTATCATTCATCGATTTGGAGGTCTTTGGCATGAAGGCATCTTCTGTGACACCCTGCCTACTCCAAAGTGCATCTGGAAGCCAAGTAAGTTTGTCAGTGTTTGGGAATCCCCTACCAGACAGCAGATATTAACATTTGCTCTTGGGTTTTGACTCACTCATGCTCTGCCTGAATGAGATCAAAATGTGATGCGTACTTGAATTTTTTTTTCTAAACAAAACCAAGACTGGAAACATTTCCCCTTCTGTTTCTAATTGAATCAATCACCATAAAGCCAAGAGTTGCTGTTATGTGTTTGCTCAACACTGAAGTATCTGTCCCCCCACAGATCCCCAGCCAAAGGATCACCTCCTCTACTATGGCTTCTCCACCTTTGCCCTAGAGCTCAATGAACTCACTGCGGCCCTGGAGCCACTCCTACCTCCCACAGATAGCCGATTGCGCCCAGACCAAAGGTGAGTTTAACTCATTTGATTTATTGATGCAGGTAGAAATAAATACTATTTTCCTGGCACCAAATTTTTACTTTTTAAAATATGTCTTATGATAATGACAAAATAAGCAGACTGAGTCAACCAATAAAGCATATTGGTTTGTCACCTCCATGACAGATATCACATCTTAAACAGGAATGCAAATTTTAATTGTGGAGTGCTTTAAATTTTCTCCTCCTTTTCACAGAATGCTTGAAGAAGGACAGGTGGATGAGTCGGATAGAAAAAAAGATGATATTGAGGAAATGCAAAGGGAAAGGAGAAAAGAGCTAGCCAAAAAAGGAGAGGAGCATGTTCCACGATTTTTCAAGTGAGTTCAGATTGTGATGATTCAGTATAAGGATCGATAAAGTGATATGGGGCTGCGGTAAATCAGGGGTAGAGTGCATGCTTTCTCACACCTGCCCTGTAATGGAATAGCAACCTGTCCAGGATGTTTCCCTGCTTCTTGTCCAATGAGCGCTGGGATAGGCTCCAGCATGACTTTGTGACCCGACTTTGGATAAGTAGTTGACGATGGGTGGAGTCAAGATGATCAACTTTTCACTTGATGTTGCCTTTAATTGACTGACTGATGGATTATATTGATTTTTTTAACAATTTGATGTTAATATGTATTTAAATGATGTTATCTGTATGAACTATCAAAATTGGGGACGTTTTCCTAACTACATGACCAGTTAACTTTTTAGATTATTCGACCAAGTAAGTTACCAAGTTTATCTAAATGACCTGGTGAGTTTATCTGTATATCCAGTAAACTTAGTGAAGTCATTGTTTTCTTCCCGCATAAATGCAGCTGAAAATATTTTCACATACAAATATATTTTAAATATATATGAAAAAATATCCTAATCTCTTTAATCCTTCTTCTCTAGGAAAGCCAAAGATTCATGTGGAAGGGATGTGTGGGTAACAAATAACACCTACTGGAAACTCAGAGATAATCCAGGCTTTGCTAATATTGAAAACATGGCCCTATGGTGACCAGGGTGCAATGGAAAAGAGCCATAAAAAACCACTGCTGAGAGAAATACTGACAAAGATCCATTGTGAACATTTGGACAGCATGAATGAGCTACCCTGGAAACTGAGTGGAGATAGTGCTGATTTCTCTCATTTCCTTGACAGTGTGATGTAGCAGTCCTCTTCATGACTGGTTCATGGGAGTTCATCAGTGTTTAGGCTGTATGAAAATTGTTAGAAAATATAGTCAGCTTCATACTATTAATATGCACTGCTGGGTCATATGAAGCTGAAGAGTTGCAGAGAGATCTCTTTCATTCAATCACTTTTCTAATATAGTTAAACACATTTCTAGATATCTTTCAATGCATGTGAAGTAAGTTCTATAGTTTTCTTGTTTCCTTTTAAGAATTTTCTGCCAAGGAGAGTGAGAATGTTGAGCCCATTTGCTGAGCTCAAGACATGATTGAGCAACTGATTTGAAATTACCCAGGCTGAATACTTTTATGATTGCTTGTCTGAATAGTTTTTGAATTCTGTGGTGGTCATGTATGTATTGCTCTAATAGAGCAGTAGACACGTATTTAAATACTTTATTCTTGTCCTTCACCCAGTCTATCTATTTTAGCTAGTCCCAGATTTGCCTTTTTATATATCATCTGTGTTCAATTTTTGACTGTATAAATGTAGTGTATTCTAATTTATAAAGGTGCAATGCTATAAACATCACCATCATTTATGGCCCTTATATAAGGCTTATTTACTCATCCATAATATTGCAAAGGATGCCAAGATGTTGATATATGGTATTATGTATGCTATTAACAGCTTTTAAAAGTGTGGGGTAAGAGGTGGGATGCAATAGCTCATTATTGAATGGTGCATAACAGGATTTTTGGAACATATTGAAACGAGTCCTTAGGTCCTTGAATAAAGATTTACTACAGGTAATTTCAGTGCATCATTTATGTGTATTCTAATTGATTCTAAAAGGGATTTTAAATGTGTTGGTGTATATATGGTATTTGGACTATACATGTAATGGCAAAATGTACAAGACAATTATGAATTTCACCCAAAAACAGTATATTCATGATTGGAGAAAAAGGACAGCTACTTTTGCAAATTATATATATATATATATATGAATTATAGTCACTGATTGAAAAAAATATAATGTCTACAAATAATATTTTCAACATAATAAATAAACTGCATTGATGATTTTATAGGCCGGTAGTGTTTTGAAGGTGAATTCTTCACTTCTGCTCAGTTTATAAACGTGTTACTCTGAATTAGTTTTACCTGAATTGAATACAAAGATGCTATAAAGCCATAAGCAGTGGCAATCCAAGGATATTAAGCTTTAATTCATGAATTAAAAAACAACAACAGTACAATACACAATATGCCACCTTTAATAAATAAATGCGTTCCCCCTTCGAAACTGCTATTTGTGTATTTCATTGCAATGCAATAAACCAAGTACAAGTATTTCTCCTTACATACATTTGGTATTACGTTACTGCATTCCTGAATCGGGTCTCAAATAATTTCCTCTCTGAGCAAGAGGATGAAATGACACGTTTGGATGTGACAGAGGTGGAGCAAGCTCTCTAAGAAGACACCAGACACCAGATGTAATAGACATGATTGTTCCTCGACTGAGCAAGGTCTCCCTTTTTGACCTTTCTCTCCTCGTTATTGCCATACCTCCAAAATGTTCTGATGCACATGTGACCGGAAATGCAGTTCTTCTACACTTCCGGGTCACGGCCTGAACGGGAACAGGATGCATCGAAAGCGTGTCAGCGGTAACCGGAAATGCCACCACCTGTGGATGGATTGTCACGGCTAAATTATGTCGATTGATTGTATTGAGCTCAGATATCCGACAGGGGTCAGGCCTGAGGCGTCTTAACGCTTCCGGTCCTCTGCTGTAGGATGTGATAGGTAGTCGTGTAAGTGCAGGTTCACTTCGACAAACCATGAAAACACAACACAGTTAAAAACACTGACATCTTCCATAGGTCAAATTGGGCATTTTTTCCTATCATTGCTTCTTCGGTAAGTACCACCATAAATCATAAGCCGTTTTAAGATTGTTTATTTTTTCCCTTATTGCACTTAAATTAACAAAATTTGTCCATTTTATGCCTCGTTTGAGATCTATCAATAACAACTGTCGTCTGAGAAACATCAACATGAAAGACAAGATAATGTTCAAAATTAAAATATTTTGAGGGGTGTCTTTCGTACACTTTTTTTCTATAAATCCGCACAATATATCCATTGTCTCCATCATTAGATTAAAATGGTACAAGAACATTAAAATGATCTCCTCGGATTTAGACGTTGACTATCATACAGTGAATATCATCTCTGCGTCCATTTTAAGAGGAACACTTCTACACGGTGTCTGTACTGTGGACAGGGAGGCCTGAACACTTTCACATTCATTCCTCATTGGTGTCCACCTTTTTCCTCAGAAAACAGTTTTCACTCACAAGTCGTCGTTCAATGGGTTGAGGAAATTCAGTTAAGTGGAGAAAAAGTTCAAGACTAAGCTAGTCGAGGTACACAAGCGTTAGCTGATGTGTCTTCATTTTTCGATCCTAAAAAATGAATTCACTTTTTTAGGCTGGTGCGTTGAAAAAAAGATAATCTGAATATTTGTTTAAATTTTGTGCCCTCGTTTTATTTTTTTTCCTCAACACCAGGAGCTTATCTCCAGTTTCTCCTTTAAAGTCATACAATTCCATTTGTTCCCGATTCATCCAGCTGACCCGGTCTTGTCTGTCAGGTACTTCAGAGAAATGCTGATTTGGGAGGTGAGCAGTGAGACGGGAGTTATTTGATGTCAGATCATCTCAAAGGGGTAAGTTTCTGTCTGCCAAAAGAGGGCAGCATGACCAACTTTTTACAAATACGAAGTGTGTCTGGTAAAGTCATCATGGCCAACTATGAAGTGATATCTGGGTTGGTTACACTTAAGAGGGAAGCATGTGGAGTTGTACACAGCTCAGAGAAGATCATTTAAATTTTATTTACACTTTAACAAGATTGTAAGCCTCAGTACTGGAAAGCAAATGATTTATCTTACTGGACATTAGTTGCAACTTGAAATCTGTTTCAGCTATTAGATATAGGCCGCTGGTGGTGCTGAAGTTTAGGTTTGTGTTTGTAATTTTCTGGTGTAGGAATCGTACCCACGTGGGGGATTTTCATTTATCAGGTGCGGATCCCTGTCCTCTGATTGTATTCGCTGTAAATAGATAACGCTTTAAAGGCAGAAGCACACTACCTTAGACTTTTGCCGCAGGTACTCCACAAGCCCTGGGATCCTGCTGGTGATTTAGTTTAACCAAAAAAGTGGAATTTGATTTAAATTTGAATAAAACGAAATCATATACAATCCTATTTTTTTCTAGATTGCACAAGTTAATTGGAAAAATGTCTGAATTCGCTGGTCACTGTTTGAGGTTACTGAATGGACCCAGGTCTCACTCTGTACAGAGCAAGGGGCCTGTCCATCACCCCCCGGTATTGTCCGAGGTCATTAGCAGATTCCATGAGGAGTGAGGACCAGGACTCTGATCATCCACGACTGGAGCCTCACTCTTCATCTCTGTCACCTGGCCAGGGAAGCAGGGGCTCTGTCAACCACTGTCACCCCACAATAGGCCCCCAAGACCATCCTGTCTCTCTGGTCATACCGTGCTTCCTGTGCATGGTAGTCTTGGGGTGACACTGCCTTATCTGCTACTTGCAGCAGAGGCCATCCAATGACCCACTTCTTTAACATTTCATGCACTTCTCCTGCACTCCTGCTCCGTCCCTATAGGAGTTGTTTCGGGAAGTCTTGCTGCACTATCATAGATATGTACAAGATCGCGTGTGTCTATGTGAGTACATGTGTAAGTGGGGGGTGGGGGGATCACTGCCACATCAACCACACCTTGTCGTTAGTATGACCCACTACATATAAACACTGTCATCATCAGCATAGCAATTTTAATTTATAGTGTGCTGAGGCTCTGCTATTGCATCAGGAGTTTATTGTGTGTCTGAGTGTTATAATGCTTAATTAAACAGTCTCCTCTGCTAATAATGATTTCCAGTGTTGTCTGTGTGGGCTGTGTTACAGTACTGTTATTGATCATGGTCTTTATTTGTGTGTAGCCATGTGGACATTTTCATATTGACTGAAAGCAGCAGAAAGCTGGGCCTTTGTTACAATGAAGCCTTGTCCACACAGTAAGGCAAACAGACAGTCATAATTCATGGTAGGTGTCAAGATATGAAACCACGTTGTTCTTTATACACACGTTCTGAAGCAGATGCTCACTGAGGGTTTAGACTGAGCAGGGCTAGTGCGAATCCATGAACAGGGTATGCAGCCACCCCTCCATACAAGTACAAGAGTATTGTACCAAAAATCTAAACCTGTCATTTGTATTTGTGATGATGGTCATAATGCTTACGTTGTAAAAGTTTGTCTGATCTCCCCACTCTAAAATGGTAAAAAGGCTGAACTTGATAAAACTAACACGTGTGAAAATGAACCTGCAGATAGTTCACCAAGGCGTGCGAGTAACTCATAGGGATGTCTTTGGTTAAAGTAAACTGGGGGGGGGGCATAGCTCAGGATGCAGGACAGTCATCTGTTAATTTGAAGATTGGTGGTCTAATCCCCAGCCTCTGTAGAGAGTGTGTTGAAGTGTCCTTGAGCAAGACACTAAACCCCTAACTGCTCAAGCCCTGTGATGGAGTGCCGACCTGACCAGGGTGTTTCCCCGCCTCTCACCCAATGAGCTCTGGAAAAGGCTCAAGCATGACTCCGTGACCCGAAATCGGATAAATGGTTGACGATGGATGGAAGTAAACTGGTACCCTAAATTAGTATTTCATTCATTCTTTATGGATAAAGACTATTGCTTGTACACAAGCTGTTTATTGCAATTGCAATGTTTCATTTCTATGAATTTAACATTACTGAAGCTGTGGAGCTTGGCTGTATATAGTACTAGTCATGGTTGCTGTTTTGGCTATGCCTTTTAATTTAACTTCAACCTACAGAGACTCTCTCTCTCTCTCTCTCTCTCTCTCTCTCTCTCTCTCTCACACATACACCTGTCTCAGCAGGGCGGAGAGATAAGCAGTCATACTCCAGACTCTGCCTGCTAAACTCTCTTCCCCATCATGATAATCCAAAACACTGACCATTGCCCCTTGTTGTCACCTTCATTTTACAATGGTCTGATATTGCCACTAGTGGACGTTGAATCTGAAATATATTGGCCAGGGTCATAAAGAGGAATGAGATGCACTTTCAGAATTTATTCATACGTGACCCTGACTGTGCCCCCTCAAACTGAGAGCAAACGAACGTGATTCTGTTGTAGCTGGAAACTGTGTGTACATGTATATGGTGGAGGACCGGAAACCTAAATAGATAATCTCATAGAGAGAAAGAAAGACCTAAGACGGAGAGAATCAGAGATGCAGGGGAGGGATTTGACATGGAAAGAACAGACAACCCCCTGCAGGGGTCTGTCGGCAGGCAGGTATGTGGATTGTTTTCTCCTGTAATCTCCAGATGTTTGACAGTGTAAAGTCACAGGTCTGTTGGTTTGGTGTTTATATGTCTCGAGGCCAATCTCTAAGACCAGTCAAATCAGCTCAGCCTCTTGTTTACCGTTAACTGTTTGAAAGTTACTATCACGATCAACCAGCTGCTCCAGAGGGTTATTTATATAAATTAGCTCGCCATGCTGTGGGCGGCGGTGTGAAAAATAACCGAGGTACCAAATGCCGTCATTTAACCCTGACTTTTTAAAAAAATCCTCAGCCAATGGGAGGCTACTGCAGCCCTTTAACACGACCTCAGACGAATATGCACAGCCATCGGGGAGATATCCTGTCACAAGGTTGGGGGAAGGGAAGGTGTTGTTGTTTGTGGTGGTGGTGGTGGTTGGGGTGTAGATGTGTAGATGCTGCGAGAGATTGTAGCTTTGTAAGATGGGGAGCTACAAAGTCTTTATTGAGGGTAAAAGCCATAGTAGCCTGCATCGCTGTTGCTGTCCTTCTCACAGACCTCTCCTCCACGCGCGGGGGGGGAGTTCTCCGTGCTAGATGAGTAGGGTGACACCCTCCTTTTCTTGTTCTCACCCAAGCCTCCTTCAAACAGGCCCGAGTCAGCGGAGTCCACTGATTTGACAGAGGGGGGTTCGAGCCAGGGGTCCTCCCCCATGACTACCCCGGACTCTTTGGGCTTGTCCTGTAGCAGGGCTGGCCGGAGGGGCTCTAGCAAGGAGGGGGGCTGCTGCCTGGGATGGCCGGGTGATGTGGAGGAGGAAGAGGAGGAAGATGAGGATGAGGACACGGGCCTGAACCAACCCAGACTGGGGCTGGGCTTATTCGGGTGACTGAGGTATGGAGGGGAAGGCCGACTGGTGCTCCAGCCCATCGATGAGGCCCCTGACACAGACACAGCACTGGAGGTGAAGGGGTGCTCTGGGTAGTAGCCAAGTGAGTGGTGGTGGTGGTGGTGGTGGGCTGATGTCTGCAGGGGTAAAGGCTTGTAGAAGCTATTGCTGGAGAAATCCCCCTCATAGGAGGAGGTGAAGTCGAGCCGGCCGTGGACCATGCTCTGCTGTGTGGGCAGGTACCAGCGACCATGGGGGCCGGGGCTGGTGGACGGCTCCTTGGTCTGCTGGCTCATGCTTATGTGTTCCCGGCTGTAGAGGCGGCTCTGCGGCAGAGGGCTCATGTACTGCTCAGACAGGTAGGTCTGGGGGTAGCAGGTCCCCGGCAGGAGCTGCTGACTCTCCGTGGGAGAAGGAGTGAGGCGATCGGTGTCAGGAGGAGCGTACAGCCTGGGTTGGTGGGAGGAGCGGTGGATGAGAAAGGCGAGGTGAGGAGTGCATGAGAAGAGGAAGGAGAACAAGGTGTTACTTCCTGAGCAAACCTCAGACTTTCTGCTAAACATCTAGCACTCCCTCACACCAGCTCCTAGCCGCATCCGTGGAGAGCAGCACGACAATCAGATTCATCGTTTCAGTCAAATCAAATGTTATGTGGATGCAAGGACAACAATCATGGCAGGGTTTAACAATTGAAAAGTTCCTGAGTCAAAATGTGCACCCTGTGGTCACAGGGTACCACAGGACTTAGTTGTCTTCTTCATCATAAATGTAAATATGGTCCGGTTTACTTACGTGTCATAGTTGTCGCGGAAACCTTTAGCGAAGGGGTTATGGTCTATTTTCAGCTGGGTGATCTGTGCAAGGAATAGCAATGGGGGAGAGACAGGACAGACAGATTAG
>OMLC01042157.1:0-18521 GCA_900302585.1 Regalecus glesne
ACCTGAAGATGAGATCACAAAAAAGGTGAATCAGCTCAACTGGATCAGTTTATTCTGAAACATTTCATCACTCAAACAGGTGACATCTTCAGTCTGAGTGATGAAACATTTCTGAATAAACTTCTGATCCAGTTGAACTGATTCACCTCTTTTTGTGATCTCCATACCTGGATTATTGAGCATGCATCAAGACGACCCGTGTATGGTTCCCAGCTGCCCCCTGAATTTACTGCAGTAGTTTAGCAAAGCGTAACTACACCAGGTACTCACTGGGTTCCTGAGGCGTCTTCGCCATTTCCTGCCGTCCGTTTTGCCTCTGTCGTAGTCCTCCCTCAAGGAGACGACCACAAGGCCTCCAGGGGCGTTATCGCAACTCAACGAGCCTTTCAGCGATCTCAGTGTTCCTCCGCTGACAGCACCATCAGAACGACTTCCTCTTCGCCATGTTTTTACGCCTGTGCGCTGGAGAACTGTCAAACTCAAAGTCAAGGAACACGTCGTAGGAGATGTCAGACTGATTTGGGAGATTCGGGTAATGTTAGCTAGATTTGGTTGGCGTGTCTCGGGCCCCACATCCGGTTATGTTCTTCAGTTATGTCACACTACACGGTGTGAAGACCTCTTTTCGTCACCCCCGACGTTCCGAATCTGAGTTTAGGCTAACAATTTGTCAGCAATGTCAACTTCAGGTTGACATCGTGACCGGCCCTGGCAAAAGGGTAAAAACCCTCACTGTTGGCCCCAAATGGGCAGGTATTTTACTCCCTGATATGGGGATACTTCCGCCTAACAGCCTCCCGCCATACCCTTGGTGCATCCCCCAAATCAGTCCGTGTTATAACATATGGCTGAACAACAGTACCTACTGTCGATGTCAAGTAAAAGTGCGCCGGTACAGAGGTGACGGTAGGAGGAAAGTAGACAACAGCACAAAGCACCGCATCCCAAAGCTTCAGGATGCGGGCGACATTAAGTCGTCAATACTCAAGCTGAACACTTGAATGTCAGAAATGTCAATAATGATTACAGTGTGACACCAGCCTTTTACAAACCCATCCGCTCCACCGAAGAACACAAGAGATGCTGTCACCAGAGTCCATCCTCTCCAGCCGTGTTAATTAGTCTTCTGGCAGAGCTCTGGGTTGATGGGCCACTGACTGGCGTGATCTGCTCTTGTGGAAAATTGATCTCCATATGAACAAAGCCTTCCTTTTTTTCCGGCGTAGCTGATGTCATAGTCACTGCCTCTCACGGGTCTCGAACCTGCCACCTTATCAGCCACAACACACCCTTGGCATAGGGAGAGGAACGTTAATCACTGAGCCTAAAGCCCAGCGTTCAGAAGCGTTCTTAAGACGAGGGGTGTGAGGATTTACCACGTACTGCTGCCAGCTAGCCCATGCTAGCAAGCAGCCGTTACAGCAGCGTATTGATCTCTGGGAAAACGGGATGAATTAGTCATAGCCCCGAGGGTTTCTCACCGTTAGCCTACAGACGCACATAGATAACATCTGATTTTAGCATAAAATCTCACATATGCACCGAGAAGAAATGAAATAATCATGTTTTTTGGGACATAGAGACTCTTAAATGAGACGGTGGGGATGTTACTGTCAATGTGATTCAATAGAATTAATCCCATGGTGTCGTCATTTAGCCTGAAGGAAAAGCTGCACACTCCTCCATTACACGTGGTTGCCCATGTCTGCATCAGTTATGCAAGGATTTTCATGATCTTTGTTGACCTCTCCCGAAATATCTGCTTACATTCGACCCATCGATTGGAAGCATGGTGGCAGACACCCGGAGTCCCCGGCAGGAGAAGTTCGGAGATGAGGACGGTGGCAGGTGGTGGCTCCATGAACGGAAGGTTCTTCTGCAGGTGGTACCTGGCAGAGCTTGACCATCTCAGCCACACAAGACCTGCTTTGTTGGCGATCCCATTCATGCAGAAGCACACAGAGATAAACGGGCACCGCAAGTATCTATGGATTTATGCCTTTATGCAGACTCACAGACGTACACTCATAAGTTTTATTCCCATACACAGACATATGCACGACACCCTCCGGCATTCACGTCGACTTACAAACCATCACACACGAGTCCGGCTAAACAGCACCTCTTGCATTGGTGTGTGTGTGATGTGTGTGTGTGTGTGTGCGTGTAGCTCAGTAAATGCACAGCCCCTCGTACACTTTCATGCATGTAATTGGACACGTGTACGGTGTCTGTAAGCGGGGTCTGTCCTCTGGCAAGTCAGGAGGATGGAGGCAGGTGCTGCTGCTGCGGGGCAACAGTAGCCCTGTTGTTGCCTCTCCAGTCTCTCTCTCTCTCTCTCTCTGGTTGCCTGTCACACTGTGACTCTCCCTCTCTTCATTCACTCAGACCATCCTAAAGAAGACGTGTAGGAGTGAATTCCTGCCTCCTGGTATCATTCAGGGTCGTTCACCCGGATCTCCTCATCACCCCTGTATCTCACACATCTGGAAACTAGCATGTGTAGAGCCTCGGCTGCATGCTCCTCATCAGAATAACCACCCATCTGTTCCTCCCCACCAGGCCTGCAGTGTAGACATGTCTGTCTGTCTGTCTGGATGGATGGAGTGCCTTGCCTAAACTGCACTGTCCCCATCTTGTGAGGTGTCGCCACTAGTTAGACGTGTCAAACGGCACAGCTGGCTTTAGCACCGTGAAGATCGAGAAGCCTCCGGCTCAGACTGTGTGGAGCCTAACCGCTCATGGTGCTGCTCATCACATCATCACACCGGGGAGAGTCTAATGGTGCCGACGGATCCATTTTATCGCCTTCGCTACAGTTCAAACCATGTGGGGAGGTATCACGAAAGACACCCTGCCGTGGTAGGGGGGGAGTGAGTTATCTTCCTATCGAGAAAGGCTCAAAATCAAGCGGAAATTCTTGGAGTTGAGTTTGACTATCTCACCCCGGTGGCTGAAGCTTGTCCGTTAGGCAGAGGACGAATACACAGTCAAGTGTGTTTCAGTATTTCTACAACCTGCCTGGCTTTGTGTGGACTGACCTGATGCTCTCACCAGTCAGAACAGACCACAAGAGAGCTGGGAGATCATCCATTTTTCTCAACAGCGTCTTGGTAGAACATATGGGGCTCTGTGTACACGATCTGTAAAGAGGCCATTTTGATTTCCTTTCCCATAATTCCCTAGCAGTCACATGTTCTCCATGAGTAACCGCCCCACCTCATCACATGACCTTCCATCAGCCAATAGTGTCAGTCAGCCAACTAAGGACGATGACGATGATGATGATAGATGGCTAGACAGACAGACAAATAGACAGACAGATAGATATCCAGACAGACAAACAGTCACACAGACAGACAAGCAGACAGACAGATCAAATAATAATTCCAGTGCATGTGATTCGTGAAAGGTTGATCTTTCACCATCATGTTACACCTATGGCCCCGGCTCCACGCTGCCAGGCTGGTGGGTCGCTCCATCCTCATCTGAGGAGCTTCAGGCTTCACCTGCTGCCTGTTAAAGAGCAACAATGATACTGTCGAGAGGGTAATGGCCTCTGACAGGTGCCGTGAAATTAAACAAGAGAGTGATCAACTCCCATTTAGACCCACATGGTTCAATACCTCAGCAGCAGATTTAGTCCTCGCTCCGCGGAAGCGGAGAGGTGGGACTGGGAGGGGGTGTAGCTTCTTCTTCATGTGATTTGACTCGTGTCGGCTGCTGGTAGCTGCTGGTATCAGAGCTCTGCCACATGAAGGCGTCCTGGTCTCCTCAGTCATGGCCTCCCAGTGTGCGTCAGGATGGAGGCTCTGACGAGGCTGTGCTGACACTGGGCACAGCCTGGACCTGAACGTCTCTGCTGCGAGTCAAAGCCAGACTCCACACCCTGCATCCGGAGGCCTCGTCTCCATCTGTAGTGACCCTGTGCAGTCCCCTCCCCATGGGGCTCCGGCTGCTGACACTGTCATTGCAGGGCCTCGCTGCCTAGCAACAAACAAACCTGTCCACACGTCTTTCCCCTGTCCTTTCATTTTCTCTGTTTTTCAATCTCCTGTCTGGCGAGCTCCATCCCCTCTGACCCCCCCACATGTTCCCCGAGGAAGGACTGAAAGGTCACCTCTGGCCTGTCTGTCAGTCAGCACAGAGAGATGCTCTGAGACTCACTGTGGGACAGGGGGTGCAGCGGCACGTCTCCGTCGGTACAAAACCCTCATTGATGAGGCCTGAGGGAGAGGCAGCACTTGGTTCTGGCTCAACGCTCGACCGTCAAACTGACCAGAGGTCAGTGATGTCTGGTTCGGTGGTCTCATTGTCGCAGACTGTTTGTCGCAGGACAAACGTGACCTGCTCTGCAGAGTGATCCTGCTGAGTCCGTACGAGAACACGTGGCTCACATCATACAACATGGCTGCAGCCCAGGACCGGAAATGCTCTGAAGGCCCGTCTCCCATCAACATCCCCACCCTTACCTATGACTCAGCAGCTTTGCCTTATCGTGAGGCAGGGCCGTCAGCGGGGGGACGGATGTCTCTCCGTCCCCATCTGAGGATACTTGGTGCCATCAGAGTGGCCGCTCGTCGGTGGCTCTCTGAAGAGGGAGGAGCTGGACTCGGGGACAGGACGTCTGGGTGAAGGTGGCGGACCAGCACGGCCTTGGCTGCCTGCTGCTGGTCAGCTCTCAGCAGCCAGCTCATATGGGACAGGCTGGAAGGAACTGAGAGACTCAAGGCTGCCTGAGTGGATCAGACTAGGAGCTGAGAGACAGAGGAGTGTGTGTGTGTATGTGAGAGAGATTCAGGTTTTTCTATCCAAATGGGGACATTTGGTCCTCACTAGGATAGAAAAGCCTGAACCCCCTTTACCAATTACCACCTACCTTATGGGGACATTTGATGGGTTCTTATGAGCAGATGGGTCTATTTTAGGGTTAAGGTTAGAATTAGGGTTAGGTTGAGGTAAGGTGTGTAGTTGGGATGGCTGGGGTTAAGGGTTAAGGGATAGTGAATGCATGCTGTCAATGAGGGGTCCCCTCATGTATAGGTTGCATGGTGTGTGGGGGTTGTATGGTGTGCAGGCCGTTTACTCACCAGAACAGCCTCTTGTGTGCTGTACTAAAATAAATGTCATGTCCCTGCATCAGCACCTCAGACTCCATACTGCCTCCATCCATCCATAGAAACATCTTTTAATCTGGACATCCTCTGATTCTTGCATCCACTGCTATGAGCGGAAGTCTTATTCTAAAGCACAGATGCATATCAATGGGCCGCATCCACGTTCTGTCTCACGCCCCGGTGAGCAACATGCTCAGTCTCACTCCTGGAAGAGGGAGAAAAAAACAAATCTCAGCTCAAAGAGGAAAATCCGGGGGTGTATTCGCTAATCTCAGTACACGACAGCAAACGTGATGTGCAGCTCGTCCCCAGCGTGGTCTTGGTTTTATCCCCACACTGCTCTGATCCTGATAAACAGGAACACGGGGACTGTCAGTGTGCTCAGGGCTCTTCTCTGAACACAGCTCCTCAGGCCGGATTGCCCAACTCACCGGGAGACAGACTGTCGGTCACCACCGGCCAACCCGCTGCCTCTGGCTTGGCACCTGTTGTTTGCCATGAGAGACCGAGGGAGGCTGGGAGACTTGGCAACACTCTCCTCCAATCAGCTCCGCCCTGTGGACATCCGATCCAGTGGTGCCCAACAGCTGCATGTTGTTTTTCACATGGCCGCATCAGTCACGCTCTCAGACACGACAGCCCCCCGACTCCACCAGAGACCAACAATCTGTGTGTGTGTAAGAGAGAGAGAGAGAGAGAGAGAGGGGAGTCAAATTCTGCTTAGGGCCCCCAAAATATTCAGACTGCCCCTGGTGCGAAGGAATCCACCGTCAAACTTTGAGGAGAGCTGCTGGTCGGACTGCCTCGGTTGTGCCGGCGTTACCAGTGAAGGCTTGGTTGCCATGGTGAAGAGGTCTCCAGGAGCGGGGCGTGTTGTGCTTAGAGCTCATGTAAGACTGATGTAATGACTGGTGTCCAACACCCCACTGTGTCTGAGGTGGTCTGCTCCTCAATGACCCTACAGCACAGGATGAGGAAGCCCCTCCCATTTTCCCCACGGCACACACACACACACACACTTCCACCCATAATCTCCACTTCAGAACAGAGACGTTCAGTCCAGGAACTCGAAGTCTCAGCGCACTGCTAATCCTTCCATTCTTTATCTTATTCTCTCACTATTCTTATTTAATCTTTTAGGTGCTTCAGATCAATCTCCACATAAATAGACTGAAACATGCCACTACATGGCCAATGAACTAACTGATTCTGAATCTGTGCTGCCAATGAACTCAGGGTGGGGTGATGGCACCAATGCCAACTGCCAGAATAGAGAAATAACTTAGTCGAGCCTCGTACCGCTTCTCCATGCCAACCCCAGGTGTCCTGTTAACAAGACTTTACAGAATAAAGTTCTCCCATCACACACCAGTGCATACACAAAATGAGTCAGTGGAGGTGATTCACATTTAATGCCCTGGGCTTTATTGTCTTATTTTAGTGAGAGTTTCGTCACATTTTCTTCTCTTTTTTTGTGTGGATTTTTTTCATTTTATTTTTTTATGAAGTCTTTTCAGCCTCCAGGTGGGACAAGTAAACCTCAGAGATATATATCCTGCCATTGGACTGGGCATTCAGATTCGAACTCAGATTCGAACACAAATGGGAAGCACTACTAAGTAGCACCGTCTTTGTGCCTGACTCTTCACAGAAGAGAGAACAAACAATTCCCCAAAGGAAGGCACCCAATACTTGTGGTTTTTGGCCTCGCAGCCGTCTGGAGATTCTTTTTAAAAGAAGGAAAAACAAAAAGAGAACCAGAAACAAAGGGAGAAGAGAGAAACCGTTTGTTCCCTCCATCACCCACAGAACCGAACTGGAATGATGAAATTCGTGCAGCACCTACTGCCATTCACCTCCCTTATCACCTATGCATGAACAAGTAACAAAAGAGTGAAGTCTTACAATAGACGAGGACGCTTACAATCAGGTTTACCACAAGAACAGGAGAAAATACAAAAATAACTCACTTTCTGTCTTACAAAAGAACTTAAGGGTTTACAAAAGGAAAGAGGATGATTTGTGTTGCATGACAATGGAGGATAACCCCTTAAAAATCCCATTAAAAAGCAGCATCGATAAAACAAAGAAAGAAAAAAAAAACCCATAAAAGTAATAGTGCTTTGAATCAGAAGCAGCTGAGGCTTCTGGGAAGAGACTTCATCCCTGTTTTGTTGACTGGCGTTTGGACAATGGAAGAGCCCAGCCTGCCGACACCGCCGGCTCGCCCCCGGCACCGGCAGTCTGGGCAGTAAGGTCGACACTGATCCAACATGGTCAACAGAGAGAAGCACAGGGACCCCCCCCCCTAAAAAATTTAATGAAAAGAAAACCAAAATAATAGAAATAAAATCAAACCCTGCTTTGTGTTCACGATATACAAAAATACCCAGGAGTCCGTAGCTACCTTACATTTACTACAGCACAGGAACCAACGAAGGTACAGTGTACAAATAAAAAAAGGGAAAAGAAAATCAAAACCCAAAAGAAATCTGTAAACACAGCACAATAAATAGATAAGAACAGCAGGCTCCGCACCATGCATGTGATAAAAACACTTCTCTGTACAACTCCCCTCTCCCTCTACAGGTTACTCTGCCCCCACCCCAAGCTTCTCTTTTAGGCTCGACTCCCAAGTGCAAAACATCACAAATGGACAGTTCTGTATTCAAGTAACATATATACAAGGTAGGGGATGTGGATGTGTGGGGATATTACAAATGTGTAGTTACTGTACAGATACTAATTTTTGCCATATTCATAATTTACAGATGTCATTCTTGTCTCTTAACAGTAATGTGAAAGAGGGGGCAAAGAAAAAAAAAGATTCTTTTTTATAAGAACGGACAGTTAAAAACCACATGGGGAGAATTGCAGACAGGTCGCTGTATAGGCCCGCCATATTCATCTGTCTGTCGGGGAGTCTGTGCCGGCAATCCCTTTTTATGTTCCAGAAATTTTTGATGATGCACAGCTGCCATGGAGCGCGCCAGGGGCTGGTACTACGTCACCTCCATAGCCACTGTGTTGTCTGCTATGCTGTTGAGCGCCGGCTTGTCTTGGTCATGGCCATCCCTGTGGCGGAGAGAGGAGGGACAGGAAAGGTTAGGCTGGAATTTAGGAACTCCACTGTAAGAATTACTTCTGTCAGTTTCTTACTTCCACAACATTACCCCTTAAACGGTCAATAATTCCTCCAATATTTAGTGACTAGAGACTCGTGTAGAATGGATCATTAACCAGAATTTAAGAGGCATGTGAAGGTGGCTGTACGTTTTAACCCGTTGGCCTGCCATCTCTTAAATGAGAGACACCCCCCTAAACCTTGGGAGTCCCACAATGTGTGTGTGAAGCTATTTGTGGAAAACTGCTGCTGCAGGTTGACTGGTCATGTAGATGTACTGATCACTTCCATTTAGAATTAAGTTTGTCCTTCCACTAAAGTTTTCAAACCCTATGTGAGGAGACGGATGATTTCAGTTGTCTCCTCCTGGTACATAGTTTTGGTAAACTGGTAATCAGTGGGGTGGAGAGTAAGGTAGGGAGAAGGGGGTGTGTCTAATACCTGTAGACTGGCAGCAGACACACCCATGACTCCAGACAGTCTGATTATTAGTTCTTCAAGCTTAGATAAAAATTGGCCGGATGACGGAAAACTTCAAAACCTGTCACTGTATCACAGCCCAGGGTACGATTGGCAGGGATGTAATTTCACAGAAGGAGGGCAACACCATTGCTTTTGCAGCAGCACTCAAAGGGGTGTGTTGAAGTTACCTTACCCAACATGGAAACTGAACTATCTCCAGTACCGAGAAGAGGATATAAAAGCTCAAGAAACGACTCCAGTTTCAGTTGAACTTAAATCATTACACTAGCAGAGGAAGGGCTCACCTTGAGCCCATGTCCATGGACGTTGTTCCAGAGACTTTGGGTAACTGGAGGTTGGTGGTGGCGGTGGCCAGCTTTAAGGCGGAGGGTGGCACGCTGCTGAGGGGCCGGGGAATGTGGCGTCCGGCCAGGCTGGTGGCTGACGGCACGCTCAGACGGATGTTGTTCCCAATCAGGACCTGAGTGGTGGTTGGGGTGGAGTTGGCGGAACTGCAGCTCAGGATCCCCAATGCTGCTGTGTGGGTGTTTGGGTTGGTGGAGAGGGTCGCAGGAGAAGGACTGGTTGAGTTGAGAGGAGGCTGGAGAAGGCTGGGGGCAGGTGATGTGGTGTTAGAGGGAGCGGACTGGCTGGCATGGTGAGTAGTTGTGGTAGTGCTGCTGGAGAGGTGCAAACCCTTGAACACACCTGTTGAACAGAGAAAATAGACTTTGAGGGAAGGAAAAGACTGGCACGAATACCCAGTTCTGAATGACCCAACTACCGACACCAAGAACTCAGAGGCTGGTCCACAAGACTGACCAGTTGCTGCAGGAACTCACCTGTGCCTGTTAACACCCCATTGACACCACTAGCCAGCACAAGCTCTTCCTTGGACTTGAAGGCCAGAAGTTGATCGGTGGTGACGAGGGCCGACGCAGCAAACTGTGCACTGGCCTGGTCTAACGTCTTGGACACCAGGCCCTGGATGGAAGACACACGGAAACAGACAAAAATCACCGATGCTGCACTCTGAAGTTCACCTTGCACACTACAGAACTGATGTGCACATTCATTTTGATGCCAAACAGGAATTCAGGGTCAACGATGGTATTGGTGCCAATGAGGATGTGCTCAGTTTCCCCCAGGTGTGTGAACTGTTCTTCAACTTTCAGCTGATGACAGATTTCCTCCACACTGGCAAAACAGATCTGGTTAAACAATCTGTTCATTGGTTTCTGAGTCAGTGGGTACTGGTTTGAGAACAGACATACAAGGAATACATTATCAGAAGCAGACGTAATAGCCCCACCAGAAATAGTACCCACACTGCCTCTTTCTATCAGACCCCACGCTTAACCAGCTATAGCCAACAGTATAGACAGTGTCTACTGGTTATAGCTGGTTATCATGTAGGGGTGGAAAATGGCAAAAAAAAATCCACAAAATTGGGAGAAGCTGTGAGAAAGGGAGACATGGACAGCGGCAGAAAACAAAATATCCCCATACAAATGCTGGTGACCGAATACAATAAGTACATGTGGGTGTACATTTACCAACCAGCTCATCCGGTATCACTCAGTGCATCATAAGACAATGAGCTGGTACAGAAAGTTACGGACACTTCATAGACATCCAAACCACAAACTTCCATATACTTCATAAGAACTGCGTCAGATGAAACGGAAACAACCCGAGTCACTTGAAGTTAATGGATTTTCTAGCTACAAGGACCTGCATCCCTCTGGCTAGAAAACCAAGATGCAGAAAGGTCAAAGAAGGCCACAGAAGGACGGCTGTGCTCTATGCAAAAAAAATACTGCATGGAAAGCGCAGCAAGTGTGATGTGGCACTGTGCCTGATTCTAGACAGGAACTTTTATAGACTGGCCTGAATCTGGTGCCTCCACACAGTGAAATGGTTTTCTACAGCCAAAGCGCACAAAACCCAGTAAATAGCTGTAAACCACTGAATAGCTTGTAGAAGTTGTAAAAATCTAAATAGCTCAATATGTATATGGAACCCCTCGTCCCTTTTTCTACTCTATCGGTGACACTTGTAGGCACTTAGAGGGACGTTGTATTGGTTTATTTATTTCACATTTTTGTAAAATAAATTATCAAGGAAATAAAACTGAAAATGTCCCTTATGATTTATGGGATTGGGACATCATAACAGTGTTATACTGCACGAGACCTATTTGGGTCTCTCCCTAATTAAAGGCAGGTATTTTCTGTTTCCATAGAGGTGCAGGATTTGTACATTTCAGTCTAACAGGAGCCCACAGCGAGTAGAAAAGTGATGGGAGCAAAAGTGGCCAGAAACTGCTCGGTTCTCAGAGGGCGAGAATGTTTGGGGAGTGGGAGGAATGTGAATAGTTTACTCTGCATAACCGAGAAGCATTCAACAACCACTGATGATATTTACTGAGTTATAGTGCTTCAGAGGAGCAGAAATATTGCAAAGAGCACCTCTCCCTACAACATGTGACTGGGTCTCTTTCTTACTGACTTGTGCACCGGCAGATGATGCCTTGTCATTGGCCTGTTGCTGCTGACTCTGTTCCAGCTGTTTTTTCTGCATGATCGCCAGTTGCTCCTGATGCTGCTGGTACTGCTCTGCTGTGAACACTGTGGACAGAATGGGATAATACATTGGTCAGGACCAGAACCACTTCACTTGCTGTGAGGCAACAGTGCCAACTGCTTATCAGAAGACCAGACTGAAATGGACATAAAAAAGAAAAACCACCACTCCACCTCTAGCCTGTGCATTCATAAACATGCAATACTGCGCTTCAATGTCTAAATGGCCATCAACCCTGCACGAGTCAGGCCACTAGATATGAGCAAAAGGCTTAAATCCACAGGCTTTCCCTCACCAACTCAGAGTTGATCATTACAACAATTTTGCATGAGCAATAACAAGAGTTGCATGTTGCCTGACAAAACATCTGATGCCAAACCTATTCCTGACAATACCCATCAAAAACACTTAAATGTTGGGGTGTCCTGGTGGGTCACCTGGTAGAGCACATAGCATATAAGGTTGAATCCTTACGGTAGTGGGACAGGTCTGAATCTGACCCAGGTCCTTTGCTACATATCATCTGCTCTCTCTCCCCTTCCTTTCCTGCCTCTCTCTACTATCCCATCAAATGAAGGTGGAATGCTGAAAAAGAAAACCACTTCATGGATACGAGGTCAGTCTAAGAAGGTAGGAGGAGAACAGTTGATAGATATTTTGAAGAGTGTGAATTGATTCTATCTAGACAGGCTGACTAACATGACTAACAGGTGTCACTAACATGAGTAAACTGCTCTTTCAGAGCAATACTTTTCAATCCACATACAGGGCTGGCAGGAAAGGTATCACAGTACAGATGGTGTGGATATGAAAACTACAACATCTATAACCCCCCATAGAACCAACAGAACACAGCTACTCCCTGGTGTTGGCAAAACAAACCTACTCCAAGGACAGATTAGGGAGGAAATTGTGCTCCTCGGTCACATTCTCCCCAGATGCTCGTGGGAAAATGCTTTGACAATGACATTATCTGTTTGGCTGTCGAGAAAAAAAAGTAATGGCTGGCCGTTTATATTGTAAATATAGCTTCACTGCAGAGGTGGTATTTGTGACCTAAATCCTAAATCACCCTGGGATGTGACAGAAATGTCACTGGCTAAAATCTCCCACGACTGATGGAAAATGCCAGTGATTGTGATGTAATCAGGTGAAATGTTTATAGACTAATGAGTTTTACGTGTCACCATTTATTAGCTTTTGTCTTCAAAGTAGAGACACTTGAAGTCCACACAGAGGATGAATCAATACATGGCATCAGATCAAGGAAAGGTGAGCGTTAAGTAAACAACAAAGCATGAACAGAGTTACACGTCACTGTCTTCCAAATAAGACATCCGACCGGAGTAGATTGCAATGAGACAGCAGGCACTGTCATGTCGTGTGAGGCAACACTATCTGTACATCTTACAGAAGCTACATAGATAACCATTGAAAATGACATAACGGTACTGACTGCTCCGCTATTAGTGCTTGATCTACAGCAGATGACGTGTGGAGACACACCGCAAGACAGATAAACTTCTGAAAAAAAAAAAATCACAGCATCAATTCTTACTTTCAACTCTATACTTTGCTAACCTAGAACTGCGTGAGGCATGAAGAGTAGATGAGCAGATGCCAACCCTTTACCAGAGTGCATGTTAGAGCTTGGCTGACAATCCTCTACGCACCAAGTTGAATCTGTCAACAGAAAGCGCCTCCACTGACATGACAGCTGGCCTCACAGCCGAAACGCACAGACAGCTAAATTGTTGGGATCCAACACATCATCTCTAAGCAATGCATCAACAAACAGAAAGAATGGATGACGAAACCCGAGTTTCACGTTGGCTTACATTACTGTTCCCTTAGTTGTAGTGACAACAAGCAAAAGCCAAGTCATTCCTCTCAATAACCATTTATCGCACACATGCATAGTGGCTTACTGCAAGAAATATTAGAAGCAGTTTCAGGACCAGTTTCACCCTCTAAATATATAACCTCACTTTAAGTCAAGACAAAAACCGTACTAGCACGCAGGGAGTTATGATCATCAAGATGACGCCCAGGAGCACATGGAACACAGGATTCAGGCAGTCCCCGACCAAAGACTTTCCGAGTTGATTTGTAGTAATTAGTTCAAGCTAGAAGAAGCCTTATTCATTTGTCATTGTACATGCACATCAAATAAACTTTATTCACAGCACTTGACCCATCCTATGGACCAAAAATTAGAAAGGAACAGTGAACGGCCACAGCACCCGGGGACAAATTAAGGGTTCAGTGTCTTCCTCACGGACTCTTCAACATGCTTTCTGCAGATGCCAGGGATTGAATTGCAATTCCTCTGATTACTAGATGACCGCCCTACCTCCTGAGCGACGATGCCTTCTATGTGCATACGTCGCATGCAAGGGAACCAATATGTAGTCTATGAGCATACAGAAGTCCACCGACCCATTCCAAATCAAACAGCCCCCAGTCTCATTTCATCACATCAGCCTATTGGCTGCTAAATAGCCCAATGAATAAATGAATGAATTGGTTGACCCTGGGTTTAAGCTATTTCTGTGGTCATCTGATGGCAATGGTCTACAGCAAAATGTTCCTACTTACCTACTTGATCACTAAAGCAAATTTGCTTATACTGGAAACTTATGCTACCTGCTTCCTTCTTCCACATCTTGCAGCCGTGCTGAAGACGATACACTAATGCATCAACAAATTCAATTTTCATATGCTTTGGAGACTTACGAAAAAACCCTCAAAACCAGTATTGATAACTGATAACAAGTCAGTGAAGCCACTGCAACTCTAGCTCTCTTCCTTAACTGGTCCAAGTGAGTACAAACTGGAGATCTTGGCGCAGGAGAAGTTTTGGAACAGCCCATGACTTGTTTGGACATTTTACTTTTCCCTGACCCCACCTGAGCCAGCAAGTCTTTAATATTCAGTAGGCTCCCTCAGTGTGACTGCCAATGCCAACACTATACTTCTATAGTTGACCGTTTCCAATTGACTCCCCTAGGCAGAAAGAACAGGAGCTAATGCATTCTAGTAGAAATTAAATGCACTGGCAGTATGGTGTCTTAACAAGTTCTGCTCACCACAAACGAATACTGGGTCTGATCTAAGCCCTGTCACATGGAGACCATGCTCTCGTCGTGGTTTTGGGGACAGAAGATGCTTGGATGGGGTCAAAATAGGCAGACTTGTCCAGGTACTGTAGAATATACATGGATATACATTCCTGTCAATCTTATAAATCGCTAGACCACCCCTCAAAGAAAAGGTTTCATCCCTAAGTCCACAAACAGCCAATCAGCAGCCATGTACATCAGTTTCTCATCATCTGATATACATTTGTGACCCTTCCACACCCACATCCATAGGTGGAATACTGTATAAACTACAAATTTAAAACTGAATTTGTCAAACATAAATGTCCATATATCAAACTATGAATCTCCAACTAACAGCCATTTCTTGATGGCCTAAATCATAAAAAAATATTGGAAGTATTGGAATGGAGGAATAGAATTCTAGAATATAGGAGCTCTTCAATGCATCTGGACCAAATTGAACATCCACCCACATCCTTAACAGTTACATATAAAAAATACTAACAAGCGAAACTACAGCCCTCACTTGGTTAAGCGTGGGAAACCGCTCTGGATAACAGCTCGAGTTAGAATGCCTTTCAATGAAAATATGTTGGCAGCATGCAGTGCCACATAGTAAACCTGAGACTCACCATGCACAGGCGCTACGACAGGGACAGTCCGATTCTTAGAATTGGCGGCTCCTCCCAGGGTCCGGGCTAGTCCTGACATCGTCCGGCTGAAACCCCTAAATCCTCTGCGGGACAGATCTCCTCCACTAGAAGGGTTATGGGATAGCGTCCGTGGTCTAAAGTGCCTCCAGCGACACAACTTAATGTTAAACAGAATTTGACCGAGGTCCATGGAGGACAAAGAAGTAGAGGGGAGGTGGGAGGAGGAGCTGACTGGGTCTGAGGTATTGGTTTCTGAGGTACTGGCATTGGAGTTGCGGAGTGGTGAGCTTTGGGGAGTTGATGAGGCAAGCGGTCTGGGTTCCAGGTCCGAGTCCAAGCTTTGAAAGACGCTGTCCAGGTCGGTGTGCATTCTGTCCAGCAAGACCCTGTAGCACATGGTGTAAATACATTAACAGCAGTGGAATCTTATGGCAGAAAAGCTACACAGACCTGAGGTCATTTTCTCTCCCCACCAGTTTTTTTAGGGTTCTTCAAGATGAAGAACCCTAAAAATAAACCCTGTAAAAGTGTCCAATGCCACAAAACCCCATACACTGAGCTTCATATTTTCCCAGCATGACAGTGTTGCAGTCCTAATTACACATCAACCAGTAGTGATGGTATTGTTATAAAAACCCCTGAGTGAATTCAAGCCTCCAGCCAAGAAGTCGATTTCCAGTACAGGATAAACCCATTTCCAATTTCAAGTGTCTCTGTGAAACACACTGCTTGACCTAGTTAATCTCCAGGGAACAGCCGGCATAGACAAGCTCCGTCAGTCATAGAAAACTATTTTATTCCCCCTTAATGACAACGACTGGTGATGTGTCAGGCACAAGTGCAGTTAATGTCCCGTTTGTAACCCAACTGACAGGTCTGGTAATTAATTTTCTGGCTGTTAGTGCAATTTACCTGAGACACAGCCAGCGTAAATCAATTTTTTACTGGTGGCTGGTCCTAACAGTCAACCCTGCTCAGTGAGCGTGGGTAGGGTCCAACAACTCATAGTCCACCTTGAAGTTCCTGCTCCAGACTTTAATGTCCTGACTACATCTGTAGACCATTGTCCATGATCAACCAATTACGTGGAGACTGCAGCTAGGAAATTTTAACCTTAGCTGGACCAGCACTTGATAACTAAACATGATTCATCCCAACTCCTTGACACGTGATCTGAAATCAAACAGGCCTTTAGTCTTAATCCAGTTACTGAACTTCTACAGAATGACTTGAGGATATAAGATAGTGGGCAGGTGGGATACTGGAGTAGATAGAACTCACCTGCCCCCTCTGCCTTCACGTCGCCGTCCTAAGCCCATACAGCGTTGTGGTGCAGTCAGCGAGGTGAGACAGAAGCGGAAGCGCGGGTCTCCCAGCCCTCCCTCGGATGGGCTCACCCAGGGCCAGCTGCTGCTCTGCTCCGTTTTAGACTGAGGGTAAGGTGGGTGGGTGTGCACGTGTGTGTGAGAGAGAGAGAGACAGAGACACAGAGGGAGAGAGCGAGAGCGAGAGAGTCTCTGTGTTATTGTCTTGATGTGATCAGCAGTGTGGAAGAGTCCCAGGTAGGGCAGCCAGGCAGGCCAGCCGGTCCAGGGATCTATAAATAGAACCATGGGAGGAGTCACAGGAAGACACTCACAGCGTAGTAGTGACAGCCGGCTTTTCTCCGGAACGCATAGCAGCCGTCTGGGTCATTCTCCTCTTCTGCCTCTGAGGAACCTGAATGTATCTAGATAAAAATATAACAAAGAAACCCCAAGTAAACCAAAACGCTAATCAAATCAGTCAGCCCTTTTATCAATCACTTCACAGCAGTGGTGGAGAACCACCATGCCACGTACCTGCGAGAAGGTCTCATCATCTGAGCTGGGGAAGTCATACTGATTGAGGTCCTTGGGATTGAACACAGAGGGACCTGAATGTTGTGGTGCTGACAGAGGGGGAACCTTGGGTTTCTTCTCGTATTTCCTTTTTGTCCGGACCACCTCAGTCTTCTCGGGCTGGGGGACAGAAGGGAGGAAGACACATTGTTTGCTTTGCCGTATCAAAAACGTATTATTGTGAGCCCTGAGGAAGGTCCCGTGGATTAGGCATTAGTGTTGGGTCCTCACACTGTTTTTGGTCTTTGTGTGTGTGTGTTTGTGTGTATTGACCAACCGGGGATAAAAGAGGCATTGATATGCAGATAGTGGCATGCGCCAGATGCTGCTGCCTTGCCAGATGGCCTACTCCTGAAATTCCCAGTCCTCTGATCCCACCCTGACTCACACTTCAACTCTGTTGGGGTTCTTCCACTCCTATTCATGTGGGTGCAAATCCAGAGAAAAGTAAGTGCTGTGTTTATGTAAGAAATCAAGAGAAATGAGGGCTTTAGCAGTGGAAGAGGAAAATAAGTTTGAGTTATGCCAATAGAGGAGTCTGAAACTATAGGGTGGAGGCATACACCCAGGAGAGCGAAGGGGTTTTGGGGTGGGCTGATATCAGAACTAATAAATTCATAATGGGAGATGGCAACATCTAAAGGAGTTCAATGCAGTCCGTTTTATGATGCATTCAACATTACTGAAAAACTTGGCAGCTTGGTTCAAACTGGACAGTTTATGGATCAGGGAGGAAGACAAGTGCTAAACCCCCAGGACCAGTAAACCTCAAGGACACTGAGATGAGCAGGAATGGTAAGGGTTGACCCTTCTCATCTAGGCCATGGTCTCTTCAAAACACTCCCCTCTGCCAAGAGGGTATTATATGATTATTTCAACTTTTATCTTTACTATTTACTGTTAGTTTTTCTCTTTGGACCATATCAAGACAAATCCGTTGGCAATAAATCTGATTCTGAAGTGCTTTGACTCCTTACATCACTGGACTAGAGAGGAACACTCCCCTGGCTGTCAATCACTGAGCCTTGGGCCATCCGCAGGCCCACAAGTACGTCAGTCTGTTCAGAGTTCAACCCAGGGCCAGGTCACACTGCAATGTTTGTCAACCACACCAGTTCCACTCTCTTACTTTACATCTATCCATGTCCTCTTGTCTCGTTATCCTCCCCCATCTAAACCTTTCTTCCAAAACTGCAATTTCTGAAAAATGATCCTTGTTAAATTAAAAGCATTTCATCATATGACTTATTTCCCTCATGTCACAACTAAAGCTCCTGAACCGTTTCTATACGTTTCCTGAGCTTTTGTATAATTCTCAAACATTTTAAGACTTGGGAGTTGCTGAATTCATATCGTGTGACATTCCAAACCTGGGTCAGAACCTTGGAAAACGGAGTCCTCACCTTCTTGTAGTCCTTCATGTCCAAGTGTTCTTGGTGCCTGTACTGGTTGTTGCTGGATAGGGGAATGATGGGGATAGTGTAGACAGGCTTAACCAGAGCCCGTTGAGCTAGAGCCTCTGCCATCACCTCGCTACCGAAGTCTGGCATCACATTCCTGATGGGCAGACAGGGAGGGAGAAAGAGAGAGAGAGA
>OMLC01042157.1:19895-33787 GCA_900302585.1 Regalecus glesne
TAAGAAAAAAATATATATATATATATATATATTCAAATATACAACATGATGCTGTTGACAACTTTGTTTTCCTGAACAAACAGCACTGACTGGGTCTGGGTTGTATGTGGTTTTGTGCCAGCTGCGTGTTCTGAGGAGATTTCTACATGAACAGTAAGTTTGGCCATGTGATAATTTAGTTTGTTATGGAGGGTTCAGAAGCGCAGGTAATATCTACTGGTATTGAATTAATGAACTACATCATTTTAACTACAGGGTCATGGATACACACTAGTTTTATATATTCTGATGGGTAATGAAAAATAAACCCACAAGGTTGTATTACCTCTGGCATAATGAGGTACTTGCTAAACATATTGAGCGATTTCTGCTCCTGTCAAAGTTACTTGTGCAGGACCGGAACAGCCCTTTTCACGATTAACCTGGTAATCTTATAGCCTTTGTACAAACTATTGTGGTTTCTGAAAAATTTCTGAAAAGTTCCTCCATCTTGATGCAGAAAATTACCAGTACACATTCTCTGGTATAATATCTCTGGCTCGTATTGGCAACCTGACCTAATGTAGTGACAAGTTTTACAGGTCAGTCTGCATGTGCAAATGGGGTTGAATGATGTAAATTTCTAAACTGTTGGGCAGTAAAAATGTAGTGTTAAAAGTACTCTGACAAAGAGACACTGGTGTCTTTTCTGCAGTCAGCACAAAAAAAAATCTATCCAACAAAACCCTCTTTGGATAGATTTGTTGAAATACAATGATAAAACATATGCAAAATTATCTCTTCCATCCCAAAACTTAGTCACTTCGAACACTGTAACGGTGGCCGAAAATATGACAAAGAAAGCAGAAACTAAAGCAAACCTCACCAACCACAGTGGAATGAGTCATAGTCCAACCATCCAGCCTCCAGCAAAGAAAAACACCAATCAGATCTCAACTCACCTCTTCTCCACTATCTCCAGTGTGAGGTGTAGCAGCTCCCTCTTGCTCTTCTCCCTCCTCTTGATCATTTCCAGGATGGTAACGGCACGGCTCAGGTCACGTCGCAGCTTCAGCATCTTCTCATACGATGCCTCATCATTCTTGCGGTTCTGCAGGGTAAATGGAAGACATATTAAGATAAGTAGAACTGGCTGAATCTTCTTCAAGGTAGACATATTTATTTCATTTTTGGCGGTGGTGATGGGGAAGGTCCACAACCCTTGACCTCAGTTTTCCAGTAACAAGAAAGTCTTGCGAGTTCTTGGCAACTGCTGCTGCAAACCACAGCCCTCTCAAAACCCTTACCTTCCTTGTCTGCATCTTCTCTGTCCGTCGGCGGAAGGCCACATAGGGGTCGCTAGTACTGGAACCATCCCGCTTCTCCTGCTTGACATTGGGGATGAGTGAGGAACCTTTGTAGTTTTTCTTCTTGTGGCTCCAGTAGTCGAAGACCTCCTTGATAAGCTCGTCATCCTCCTTCAGCAGCAGTTTGGCCTCCTGGAGGCTGACCAGCTGTTGGGGGAGCCCATGTAGACAGTCAGCGTTGGACTACACAGGTTTTCACTTATGTTCCGAGAGAACATTTATACAGTGAAAACACAAAACAAGTTCATCTTAATGTGGTTTATAATACAAGTGATAAAACAGGGTAGTACAGGAGGCAGTCAAAATGTGGAATATCAAATAGAAATGGAGCATGATAGAAGCACTATTGATTTAACACATTTAATGATTAGGTTTAAAAATTCCAATGATTCTACTGATAAAATATTGAAGAAAAACGCATTGATGAAATATTCTTCACCCTTAAGGACTTATGGGAACGGTGCGATGGCAAAACGGGCTACAATTCCTAGACCCGAGTAGCCTGAAGCAGTGAAAAGGTCGAGGGGAAAAGCACTCCAAACAACTCAAATGCGAAAGATGATCCCATTTAAAATGCTAAAAATAAGAACCAGTATAATTTAAAAATAAATTTTAAAACCCCTCTTCAGGTGTCCGCTAGTTTTCAGACATCATCTCATCGTTATGGTCCCTGAGGACATTAAATATGCACAGCGCTTAAAGTACCTGCTGCCCACTGCCCTTCTCCAGTCGGTCAATCATCTCCTCAAACTGCAGAGCAGTTATTTCCATTTTCTTCTTCAGCTTGTTCACAAAAGCATCGTCATCTGAATCCAAGTCATAGTCCGGATGCTCTGTATCCAAGCTGAAAGCTGGAAGATGGAGGAAAAATAAATCAGTTACTGGAGATTAAGAACCAGCTGTGCATGAATTCAAATGCAATGTCAGGAACAGGGTCACCTTAAATTTAACAGTGATAAATGTAAATGTTGTTATATAGTGCTTATAACCTGATGCCCCTCAAAGCTCTTTGCAGTGAATGCATCACATTTGCTGAGCTATGGGGTGGGATACAAATTCGCAATGCCCGATTCCTTGATGCGTGCCCACTGCGGTTCTTCAAAACATGCTTCTTAGACTGGGCTCATCAATTTTATCAAGCAGCTCTTGGTATCAACCAAGTAATATTTCACTGGTGAGGAATCTGAGCTATTTCATGGATGCATATGCTCATAGGTGACCAGTTATCCATGAAACTTAATTATCCAAGACACCCTGTACCAACCGCTGGCTTTGAGATGTACACAAGGATATTGTTAAGGTGCACACTGAATATCTGGCAGTGTTTGAGCTGTGATTTTTAGGCTCGAGTGTCAAAGATGAACAAAGTGAATGAGATTGCAAGAAATAATAGATTCTTGCATTTCCTCAAGCACGTTGACTACGAGAGCTGATTGTTTGCTCGTCTAATCTACCTAGACCTTGAAATGTGCTCTTATTTAGACATGAGCAATATAATTATGTTCACCTGTGAGTGGTCATAATACTTTGGCTCATCTATCTATCCAATATCCACATATAATTCAAAGTAGGTTAGGATCTCAGGCTACAAACAGTAGTCCTTTCTTTATAATGCTTGATGTGTTCTGTGACACATTTAATGAACATTAAAAAACAGCCACATTTTTTCTCAATTTGACTTTGTTGGACCACTCGTAAACAATTATCTATCCATACAGAGTTGTGCCATAGCAGCTATGTCAGAATGGCCATATGAAGCTCTGAACCATGGTTTTGTGAACACTGGAATGTGGATGAGAGTGTTGGTGTTTACCAAACAGTCAGCTTTTTAGATAGAGAAATACTACAGTAACAAGGCTTTCTAAGGCATTAAATTGTTATCAAAAGCATAGAAAGAACACAAAGGCCCCGTAAGTGATGTGTAACCATGGAAACAGACAAAATAGTGGTAAATAGTATACCGACTTGATCGGTCTAAAAATCAATTCGACACACATCAAGAAATATTGATGAAATAAAAACTAGGTCTTAAGCGACGAGGGTAAAATGGAGACTGTAGGAGAAATGTCACACTAGACCAAAGCCAAAAGCTATAAACCTCATAAATACAAGAAAAATTTCTTATTTACTGAAGTTTTTTGGCATATGGAAGCCTGCATTTTTTTAAATGATAACCGATTCTATCACAATTATCTTACCCACGGACTCCAAACTAACGGTCTAAGTCTAAAGTATTCAGCGAGTTATTAACTGGATCTGAACTTGGTATCGGCTAATGCCAAGTTCCATGATACACTGAAGAAGTGGTACTTGAGCTTCCCTGGTAAAACTAGTCAACAGCATATCCATTAGGATAGGTTTCCAGCAGCGGCTGTTGCATGTGTGCTAAATTATAACCATTTAAATCACTCAAAAGTATTCTTACAACTTTAGCTGCCAAGTAATAAGTGCAACCATGTCAATGCTAATGGCCCTATGCTGTAACTTGGTTCTTGGAATCTGCGATTCTCACAAACATTGAGGATATTGGAACAGGGTGGGAAGGTATCCAGGGTGGGCCGTGTACAACAGCCACAAGCCAAACGTATCAAAACTCTGCCTGCAGCTATATGCTAATACTCTACCAACCACTCTGCCTCATAACAAGCTTCTATCTCGAGGGTCTATCCTAGTTTAAAGTCACCTTTTGCTGGTAAAAAAAGCAAAAGTGACCAACTGCCTTTCAAAACCTATCAGCCAGAGTTTTTGTGTGTGCAGGGGGTGGAGGTGGACAATTCTTTTCTCATCGATAAAGGTGATCATTACAACAGAAACTTTATCCTACCAACCTCTGCACCGTAAGTAAAGGCATGTGTGCAGCTCTCACTGCCTGCTCCCCATCTGAACCCTTTGAGGGCAGAGGCAACAGGCTGCAGCACTGTGTGGGTTAGAAAATGAACATCTTGTGCAGGGCTCAGCGTCAAGGTTTTTTCCTCCCCTAAGGAGTACACGTGCCCCTAAATTACAAAGTTTAGAGCATACAAGGAAATATAGGACCAACGTGAAAAAAATCTTCCAAGTAACACATGGCCATTGTAACTCTAGTTAATTGTCCTGGTTCGTCTCACTAATCATTGCATACATGGTAAATGGACTTATTCTTAGTGACCATTTAAAGCATATTTCCTCGTATACCCCACATTTACTGAGAACGGAGGGGATTAAGGCCAGATGCCCTTTTCCTGACACTCCACGGCAGGGATCGAACCTGCTACGCCTGACTTTGAGATGAGCGCTGTACTGCTGCCACCATGGCTCAACTTTCTGTGACCTCTTTAGGGTGAGCCTTGTGTCCCCCCTTGCTGGATTCCTCTTTCTAGCCCAAAATAAAAATGTATGGCCTTTATTTGGAAATGCACTGAATTAAGTGCCAACTCCTGAGATATGAGTGGCGGGGCGTTTCCCTGCCTTTTGCTCGATAAGCGCTGGGATAGTCTCCGGCATGGCTCTGCGACCTGACTTCGGACAAGCCGGAGATGACCGATGGAGGTTTTCAGTGTTGTTCACCCTTCATCTGACATCAGCTACATCATCATGAAGAACTCCGGTTAGCACATAGACTTGTGTAGTGTGGGACCTGACAGCTTTTGAACAATTGGGAGTGAGGGGGGGGAAACATTACAGTAGGTTGTAATCTTGAATTGCACACTGCGCTCATAAATCATTTTTCCAGTCCTCGCATATCTATTTTTAGGGGCACATGCGAGTGAAGTACTCGCACAGTAGAGCCTTGTTTTTGTCCCTTAGGCTTACAGGCAACTTGTAAAGAGAGTGCCTGTACTCCACTTGCTCTCCCCCATTAAGCCCACCTCCTACCCATGTCCACATGCTGCTTGAGGTTGTTCAAACGTTTTCAGACAGCACGACACCTCTGGGATCACACAGCTGCTATCTGACATCCCAGGGCCTGCCACAATCAATTACACTTGCCCTCCTCTCGCTCACACTCACCATCTCTTTAGGGATTCAACACAGAGACTCAGGTCCGTGTCATCTTTGTGTGGACTCTAACAAAACCTCATATTTACATATCTCTCTTAACCAGCAGCCAGAGAACTGGTACACCCAGACAACGACCACAGTAGCAGACAGACGGATGTCGGTGCCGACAGTATACCGCCCTGTGTGAGTGGAGTGTTACTCACGCTGTATGTGAATAAGCTGCTTTGGCATTTTGAAGTCCCCGGGGTAGAGGGACTCATAATAGGCGATGTTGCTCTCTGCCTCTGGGACCGGAATGACCATGTTGTCCCGCTTCTCACCATACACCTGCTGTGCCGAGATGGCCCGTTGGAGATGGTGCTCCTGCAGAGAGAAGGAGGAAATAAATGGGATTTAAGGCTCCATGTCTAATACTTAAGTTTTGCTGAGGGACAAGAGCACAAAGACATAACAGCAGGGATTCCTGAATGGGTGTATGCAGGTTGATTACTATACATCTAGGGGGAAGTACATTGGGATGATCGAGCCTGGTGAGTCCTCAGACTTGCGGTAGCAGAAAAAGTACTCCTAGTCCATAGGCTAGTATTTCAACGTTATCATTAATGGACCGCCATTGGTATTAGATTAGGAAGAACTGTGGCTATTGTCACTTTGTGATCCATTATATTATGGTCTAAGGTGAAAATGATAACAATCCCCAAAGATTTACCACAAAATCAGCTCCGAGGTATTTTTTAAAAAGCAGTTTTGGTTTGTTATTATGGTTCATATTAGTTCAACCCTTAAACACTGTAATTCTGCAGATCACCCAGCTCTACTAGTCCATTATGAAAACGGGGGTAGACTTCTGCAATGTCAAATCAAACATTATTCCAGAGGCTCTCTAATTTATTAATCAAAGGTCCACATCTGACTTTCATTCAAGATCAGAGGTCCGGAACAATTGGTGATAACTGCCTGATAACTGCTTACCTGCAATCAGTTGCTTGAACCAAAGGCACAAAAAGCTGTGATTGCCAGCCAGATACGCTACACACGTGTTTCTCTTTCCTCTGCTGTTTCAATGAGGACATGGCTCAGCTACTCCATATGGACAAACAGGCACACGGAGTGGAGCTGAGGCAGTGAACCAGTTGAAATGAAGATAGTGTTAATCGAGTGGATGACTACATTCATGTTACTGTAAGGGCAATAAAAGCTCCTCACTAGCCCCAAAGCAAATTCTCCCTTGTAAAATTAACGCGCGGAGAAACAGCGCACAAAATAGAAAACGCTACACTTCATAACATTTCGTATTCATAAGATGAGGTGTGGACTGGGTCTGGATTGACTTGCCGCTCAGTCCGCATGGATTTAGCTAGAGCTTGGGGGAATTAAGGCTGGGCACCATTCCTGACACCACATGGTGGGTTTGAACTCACTGCCTCTAGCTCGTCAGTTCTCAAAGCGTGTGCTGTACCACTGAGCTACCACAGCCCCCTACTGTACCCCCAGATATTGTAGATAATTCAGTCCGCCTGGGAGGGGCCGACATAAACAGCCCCTCAGGGCTAATTTAGCAGCTCAGGGCTACCTGATATCGACCTGCACGAGAATGAGAACTATCAGAGATGGAGGTGTCTAATGTCTGCCAAACCAATTACAACAAGACCAGGTCAATACCTAGTATATAGCTGGACTGGACATATTCTATGACTAGTAGGTTGCCTTCACCCTGCTCAGTTGGGGAAAAAGAAATCTGTCATCCAGAAGATTCCAGATCAAGTCAATTAAGACATGTCCATTTCAGGATGCCAGCATGCAGAGTGGCTGACCAATATGACCTTCAACTAGACCATTCCCCTTCTAAAGCAGAGCTTTTTTTAAATTATCTTTACAAACATTCATGGAAACACCTTTCCCAAAACCCCTTAATGGTTATTGCCTCACACGTTTACCCACATACATCCACCATACAATGATGGCAGTGTCAGCCATGCAAGGTAACAACCAGCTCATCATGAGCAGTTAGAAATTAGGTGTCTTGCTCAGACACCTCGACATCTGTGCAAGGAAGAGACATTTGTGTAAGATCAAACTAGCAACCCTCCCAACCCAACTAGATGACCTCCAACAGCTCCTGAACCACTGCCACCCCAAACAGGTTTGTGCTACTACCTGAATGAAACCCCGGTAAAATATCAAGTTACTTGTTTCATGCAGCGAAGACATGAAACCCACCATATGTAAGCATAAGGCCATTGAGAGCAAAGAGGAAAGTCAGAGACCTGTAGTGCAGAGTTTATGGATGTAGACTGTATCCCAAGTGTAAACGGTCCCCAGTCCGTCCCCCAATGAGCCAAAATCACACTGCCAACATTGTCCACCAAGAAAACCACAGAATAAGAGCCCAGCCTCCTATCTAGAGCAGCCTGGATGAAGATAATGGGAGACCAATGGCAGCAGCCAAAGACTGGCCATCAATTACATTCCACCAGTCCCCTTTCTGTCGGTCTAATCATTTACAGCACAGCCAAATTACTGACTCTATTTAACCTGTCAGATAGATAGGCCACCTATTGAATAATCACAGGCTATTAGCCCCCACTTCCTTGGCCTCACAGAGCACGAGCAAGACTACAGCCATGTTTCAATGTGAATTACAAAGCAACCTTTTCCCACATCAATAAGAATAAACTTTGTCATTGTACATACATACAATGAAATATGGTCTTCCTGTATTTAACCCATCCTATAGCATAGGAGCAGCTGCAACGCCCGGGACTAACTCCAGCTCTTCTTCCTATTGACTTGCTCAGGGATACAGGCAGGAGAATTAACCCCAACATGCACGTCTTTTCGACAGTGGGAGGAAACTGGTGCCCGGAGGAAACCCACGCAGACACATGGAGGAGATGCAAAATGCACACAGAAAGGATCTAGGATGACCTGGGACATTCTTGCTGGGGGGCAAGAACACTTTACAAGAACAGCTCAAATAAATACTGTGATATCTATAGGATAAATTTCATATGGAATCTGTCAGACATGTTAGAACTAACGTTGATCCGAAGGTATGCCCAAAGACCCGAGAACCCCCCCCCAACCAATCTTCTGGTAAGAAATTACAATATTCCATACCCTGATTTGATTGGACAATTAACAAATGTCATCATCAGTCTCTCAGGATGGCCTGTTTTCAAATAGTTGCTTAGCAACACCAGACACGTTAACATGCTTGGTACCTATCAATAAAGGGTTTTGTGAACTCACGGCCATGTCCCCTCAACTGCCTGAGTATTATAAAAGAGAGAAAAGCTGTGCTCAAAGACAGCATGCTGAAAACAATTTCAACAGTACAATGATAATACTAAATCTGAATAAAAGCAAAACAACCACCCATAATCCAAGACAATGTCTGACTGAATTAAAATTGAGCTGGATTGTCAATACCTTCGTATTAGATTTAACTGTACACATTTTTCAAAAGTATAAATCCAAATAACGAGGTAAGTCACCATGAAATAACAGATAAAATAACAAGGTGCCTAACAAAAGTCATGGTGCTGATTTAATAGTGCAACGGTGGTTTTCCAGACCTGCTCTTAACTCTACATGGAAGATATCCGATTTCCTATCCGACGTATGTCAATCAAGTCGCCACCCCAGAATTGTAGGCCCCATGAAGGAAGCAAGCTGGGCTAGAGTTGAGAATTGTGCCGTTTGTACACTACAACTGTGGCCACTGTATACAAAGATGATCATTGTGCTCTACAGAGTTGAATTTTATTAATAACTTTTACAGTTATGGCTCACCTGGTAAACCATGTACCACTTAAGGCCGTTAAGCCTCCCTCTCTCAAATATGTTTTACAGCATGCTCAATGTTCAGATGAAGCAAGGCGCACATGGAAAAATACTCAAGAAACATACACCAGCCACCTGTACCTATGAACCGCCAAATTAAGACGAGCATAAATTAGGACTGTACAAGAGGGATTCTGGTTGTCTGCTAGAGGCACTGAAAGGAAAAGTACAATTGGCACGTAGAGCTGATGTTAACCAATGTGTGTCTGGTGGTACTTTAACCTGACGAATGCAACACAGGCAGTGGATTAGGCTGGAACGTGAATCTACTGCTCCAGCACGAGAGGACTACCAGTTCAAAAAGAAACATCAAACAGCAATGGCCAACTATAAACTGTGGCTTCAGCCAACATGAAACAGGGCTTCTGTGCTCCCAAGTTCTTCACCAAAACCTCAAATAACCCCATCAGAAAGGCCAGGCCACCACACACCCCATGACACGGTGGTGAACTCCGGGCTAAGCAAGTAGAGAACCTGCATATGGAACCAATTAGACTGAAGACTGAGCCCGACTTGCTTATGCACTGGCTCTCGGGGAGATGTAACTATGAAAGCCTGCCGTGGACTAACCTAAGCTGATTCTTATTGGAGGAAATCCTTATCTTGTGCAGCCTTGCCTTGGGACCACTACAGCCTAGGATTTTCTCTGATTAGGGAAAAATTTGGAATTTGCACAATGATCATTTTGTGGACAGCGCACAAGAGTGAAAAAACAGCTATTCAGGTGTTCTGCATTCACTGCAGGACAGCGTTGGAGAAGACCAACAGAATGTAAAGTTAAGGCACTTAGCTGCCACTCATATACAGACCAACATCAACAAGTGGGTGGCAGTTCAGTGTGTTGCTTGAGGAAATTGTGGACTGTGGCTGTTGAACACACTGGCTGCAGGATTTGACTCTATAAGCTAAGGATAAAGAAAAAACTACCTGGAGAGCTTTGCCAATCATCTTTTGACCAAAGTCTGCTGGAGAGTACGTCAATGTTTTCTGTGACTACCAAACACCGAAAAGTAAAAATAGTAAATAAGTTTACTGAATGTACTAATATACGTACTGACATACATGTACTTTAAAACCATAAGTTTGCTTCTTGAACTCAGAATGTGGATGGCCATTAAGGTGGAATTTGCAGTGAGCTAGCCAAAAGCATGATGTCGTTTCACACTCATTAACCTGCTATTTGTATGCCGTTTGCGTGGGATTACATAGCCGTGCACATCACTTCAACAGCAGTGCATGTTTGGGCTGCAGTCAGCATCCACAGGTCAGTGTGTCGTCAGTCACTACACTGCAGATATGGTCCAGTCTTGCTGGATAGGAAGTGGGTCAGAGAGCTAAGCCATGCATGGCTGCATAGTCAAACTTTTCCCTTTCATCTCATCTGTCACACTGTTACATAACACCGCTGTGTGTTTGTGTAGTGTGGGGGAGGGCTGCCAGGAGGGGAAAGGAGGATTTCTGGTGTCTTCAGTCTATTTCTCTGGGTCTCATCGTGTGTTTGAACCATGCTGATAGTTCTATGGAGAAATCAGTCAGCATCCAAGTAGCCAGTTTCACATTAATCCCTAACGGGTTAGCGTGCATGTACGTGTCGCTGGCAGGTAACCAACTATATTTTCTTTCAGCAGAAATGTCATTGCTCTAACATTTGTGATTATCAAGACTCCTATCAATTATACACACGCATAGGACAGCTGCAGATGGCTATGAAGCCATCACCCTCTCTGCTCAGTCAGAGACAAAAAAATAAAATACTTTCTTGCCCTGGGAGTGACCCCATTTGGCTGACTGCAACAACAACAACAACAACACTTGAGTCACATCTGACTCGAAAGGCAGCTGTCTCTAATAGGAGGAGGTTAATTAATTATGTGCACTCTGCAGGCAGTATGCAAACTGCATTTACATTTTAAGCTTTGCGACTTGAATGTTGGCAAAATAAACAAGACTTGAGGAACACAGAAGAAACGATAAACCCAACAGAAGTTACATGCAACTGACAAGTTTCCTGACGTGATGTCGTGGTAGACAGAACCTACCTGTCCTTTGCAGCACTGAGTGACTGGATAATTATCAAACTTACTATCCAGACCACCAGGAGATCTGATCTCACTAAAGTAATACTACCACATTAAAATCAGTTACCACACAACAAAGTCTATATTGTTGTAAGATTTAAATGATGCAGGAGCAGGGATAAACCAATGGGATCGTAGAATGTTTCAGGTCTTTCAACACCACACTCCCTCCTCCAGCTGGGGCTGATCAGATCCCAGCTTGTGTCCAGATGGCTAGCTACTTAATGACCCAACGGGGTGATGGAGGAGCAGGTTAAAACGGCAAAACTCTACTTGATAAACATGACGATAAAACAGAGCATGTCAGATCGGTGCTTGGGATTTATTTTAGCATTCATTGCACAATGGGGAGTTAAGGATGCTATGTAATCCAAGTTAATCCACAAACGGCAGGCTAGACCCCCAGAACCCACACCAGTTCTTCCTTTATCCCTTAAATGTCAAACAGACCCGTGGGTGACACCGTTGCACAGAGCCCCAACTCCAACTACTGCCATGCTCTAATCCCTAAAGTGTGTGACCACTTGAAAACATGCATGTCACTACCCATCAAATCCACGTGTTTACACTCTACACACATGGACGGATCGTTTGAGGAACAAGCTCCCATCCGCGAATATGGACTTCTCGGCAAATGCAGCGAATGTGTGGCAGCATCACAACACATGGCTCCCCCGGAGCTGTCAGAAAGCGTGTCAGGGGGGCCTAGTGTCTCCCCCTGGCACCCCATCTGGGCAACCGCACTCCGTCCTAAACCCATCCCGGATGTCTTCACCGAGGAGGAAAGTCAACAAAATGGTGGAAGCGAGGTCGGATCACGTGACTCCTTTGTGCTTTCGGCTGCGATTTCAAGCAAACACAAATGGACACAACATGCATCACGAACCGAATATCAAACCCCTGCATCCACACGAAGCCAAATAGGACCAAGCGAAACTGCAAAAGCCAAGTATTCACCGAGATCCGTCGTGTGCACGGAGAAAAAAAAGTAGACATGGCGGCCATTTTGCACAAGCTTGCGCAAGCAAGATAGTGGCGCCGCTCGATGGGAATAACGTTGCAAAAGGCGCTCCATCAAAAGACACGAAACAAGCCAAGCGACCACAAAACATACCGATTCCTCCTCCTTCTCCATCCCCGTCGGCATCTGCGGTACCGCCCGGTTGATGGAGGCATATTCGTGCAGGTCGGGCAAATCCTCGCAGCGGAAGACGGGCAGAGGCTTAGCAGCGTCCAGCGCCCTTGCCCGAAACGACAATTTACTCATGTTTACGATATAAACCGCAGAATGAACCAATCCGATCTGCTAAGAACAACAGCAGCTCTACTTCGAGTTCTCATGGATGTATCTTTGATGTCCTCTGAGGAGCCGACTGGAGCGGTACGATTCAGTGCAGGCTGGGGTCTGTGGCGGTGCGGGAAGAGCCAGGGCAGGGAAGGCCCGGATCTCGATTGCTCTCTGTCGGTCTCTTGTTCCTCCTTAGCTCCGCTGTTCCTCCCCGGTTCAATACGCCATGGCCAACATGGCGGACATTACAAACTCTTGCGGCTCTCCGTTCCCTCGTAGCGGCCCAGCCCCTCGATCACACCACAGCCATTCCCACGCAGCTTGGTACGCATGCGCAATAGACGAGCCCCCGGAGGGTACGAACAGGGCGGGGAGGACAGAGTCTTACGGAGGAGGAGGAGGAGGAGGCAAGATGCTGAGGAAGGCATATAAAGTTCCCATGCTGGGGACCAACACAAGCTATAGTACGCCGAGGCGAGGCTTGACATGCGATGGAGTGAAAACATTTCATATTCTCAGTAAAATGATTAAAAATGGGGAAACTATGGATATCCTCCGTGTGAAGAAACCTACAATCAAAACTTACAAGACCATAAGTATACAATCGCACCAGGTAACGGTCAATTCAACCACTGACGTTTGAATTAAGGTAGTTTAAAAGTGCACCCATGCCCCATCAATGCCTCCTAATTGCTTGTAAATATCGCCACCCCGTGGAATATGAGACACGGTTCAATAACAAACACCCACTCATGAAGGATTGTTATTGCCTTCTCTCCAGCCATATGCTACATTTAGTATGTATGCATGGAAACTATGAGGATGAAGAAGCAATGATTAGAGTCGAGTAAGATGGATGAGTTTTCATATTCGAAGGGGGTCAACTGTTCCAAGTGACGGGGTGTGGAAGAGAGCTGAAGGAGAGTCAATATATTTATTGTCACTCCAGTTGTACAAGTACAATTGTGTGAAATTCTTTGGCTGGGAGACTCCATTACAAAAAATGAGATAAAGAAGAGAGTGCAGGCAGAGTGGAGTGGGTGGAGAACAGTGTAAAGGGTGATATGTGACTGAAAAGAACCAGCAAGAGTGAAAGGGAAGGTTTACACGATGGGAGTGAGGCCAGCTATGTTGTCTGGTGTGGAGACAGTAACATTTACATAAAGACAGGAGATGGGACTGGAGGTGGCAGAGTTAAAGATGCTACGATTTGTATTGGGAGTGATGAAGAGGCACAACATTAGGAACAAGTAAATTAGAGAGACAACTTGTGTTGGACAGGTTGGAGACAAAGCAAGAGAAACAAATGAAGATGGTCTGGACATGTGTGGAGGAGAGATGCTGGTATACTAG
>OMLC01042158.1:0-27459 GCA_900302585.1 Regalecus glesne
CTATATTGGCATAGACTTTCTATAAGATGTTTATAATGGTCCTTTTTGTTCTTCCTCAGTTCAGAACAGGACAAAGCGGACTGGATAAAGGTACATAAAATTCACATTTCACTTCTTGCTTGTTCGGTCTGATTTGATATTCTGCCATGCAGAGAAAGTAGAATTAAGAGCCGTCCACACTGTTTAGTTCATCGCAGCCCAACAAGGCACCAAGCTTCTTTGTCTGAGATCCTTAAAAAAAATCTTCCTCAAACCTGGCAGATTACACCAACGTATATGATCACCAACCGCTAATGACACCACTAATTTGTCTTACAAGGGGTGGCATAGCTGAGAAGGCAGGGTAGTTGTCTAGTAATTGGAAGATTGGTGAATTGATCCCTGTTCTTTCAGAAAGTATGTCCAAGTGTCAAGCTAGATACTGAACCCATAGTTGGGCTTTTGGTGTCTTGCCCAAGGACACTTGACACATTCTTCTATAGTGAGAATTAACCTGGTGGCTAGATAGATCTGGCAATTTGCATTCTAGATCTTCATATTAATAAACATCTAGATTTCCACACTGTCCCTATAAACCAGAATCAGGCTTTTGACCATGTAGATGAATATCAAAGGACTATTTACTATTAATTATCATTATTATTATTCATATTGTAATTCCATTACAATTATGTTATCCTTTCAGTGTTTTATGCTGTAAATCGTGTTTTAGTTCATATACTGTATATACTGTTCATATTTTGTAATATTTTACCTTGTTTATATTGCTCCCATTTTTTATGCCCCTCTGTTTTCGCTTTCCAGTGTGCTGCTATAAAACCACACATTTTCCGTTTTCGGACTAATAAAGGAATATCTTATCTTATATACACAACATCCATTGAAACCCTGTCCTTCTTCAAAGAGAGATCCCTCTGTGGTTGCTCTCTGAGGTTTCTTCCTATTTCTCCTTGTTAAAGGTTCTTTAAGGGAGATGTTCCTCGTCCGACGTGAAGGTGTAAGGACAGAATGTTGTCTTAATGTAAAGTCCACTGAGGCTGTAATTTGTAATAGGCTATACAAACATAATCAACTTGACTTGATTATCAACTTTGACCATGGGGTGTCAGTAGCGGTTGGTGAGCATAGTATTTCAGCGTAACCCACCATGTCTTTTAATAAAGTTTGTTGGAAGTGTCCCAGAAAGAAATGAGATTATATTGGGGCAGTGAACAACAACACATACATATAGCAACAGCTATATTATTTTTAAAAAGTATTTCTAAATGGATGGCGGAGTCCCCACCAAGACTGGCGATAACGACAGAGGCAAACGATACAGCTGGGCTCACTTTAGGAGCGATTGTAATGGTGACACCCAATCAAGATCCGTCCTGGCTATTGTGCCATAAATTCAAGTTTGAATTCTATTGACTTCATTTTGAACATGCAAATATGAGGAAAAAATACCAACCATGAACAACACAACAATCAAAAACAAACATTCTCAATAGATAACCCAATAATCATAGCTATGTTCGAAAAGGAGCAGGAGGACGATACTACTTTAGAATACATCCCCCTCCAGAATAAAAGTTTTGAACGCTTACAAAACGTAATATTGGTCTGGAAATTACAGGTAAAAACGTCATCTAACCTGAGATACACTGCCAAACCCCGCGGTCCTAACTTGGGGGTCCCTGAAATGTGTGTTGGTTCTTCCTGGTGTCCTCTTCAGCGGTCGCCATAGCCAAACTGACGTTGACTCATACGAAAGTAAAACAATGATCATAAAAAGACGAAAAACTCGTAATAGAGTGTAAAGTTCGCCTAACCGAGTCACGTTGCTACCCTCCATGTCCTCCTTTTCTTCTTTTAGTTGACATTAAGAGCGGTGACGGGTAGTCAATACCGAATCGGTCCGTTGGTATCGATCTAGCTGGACAAGGCTGGACCCGCGGCGCGCGCTTGGTGCCACCGTGCGGGGCGGGATATTATTGCTCATCGTGGACACGCACACCGGTTAGACACGTGGTTCTTGGAGTGCACGGCCCTTCAGGCCTGTATTGACCCGTCAGTTACCCTTCGTCCAAAAGGTTATCTCAAAGTCAGTGAACCCGTATCTCTGATGGTCTAGAAAGATGAGAACAGGTGTAGATTCAAGAAACAAAGAGGATGGACGACGGCCACATCTGAGATTATTCAAGATTCAAGAGCTTTAGTGATATTGAGTGAGCACAATGACAAAGCTAGGATGTGTAAGAACAGGTTGGTGTCAGGTTCTGAACCTGCTTCCTTCATTATTGGCTTTGGGGAGGAGAGCTTTATTGAATGAAAAAAAGTTAGCAAGGAACTCGGATGGACGTTGGGAGATCATTGCACTGTGTTGGGGCCAGGTGAGAGAAAAGGCTTGATCTAAAGCTTGTCACTTTGGCCGAGCAGGCAGATAGTCGTCTACCAGAAGTAGAACAATGAGTATGAGCAGGAGTGTGTATATCAACAGGGGTTAAACTGTGAAGCTCCCTTGAAACACCTAGAACACCAGCAACAAGCTTTTGAACTACATGTGGGTGACAATGGAGAGCCAGTGTGAAGACACCGAGCACACTTGTTAATTTGATGTCAAATGTGTCCTTCAGGCATTCCAGGAGACCATTGAGATCTTTCAACAGAAAAACGAGACATTCAAATCAGCATCTAAGGAAGTGGAGGAAGTGTCGGTAAGTTTCACCTTGAAAGTTCATAAAAATACCATCAAGCTATCTCTGTAAAGCATAGCTCAGTGGGTAGAGAAGTCATCTGCTGATCAGAAGGTTGCAGGTTCAATCCTCGCTCCTGCATAAAGCATGTTGAGGTGTCCTTGAGCAAGACACTGAACCCCTAACTGCCCCCCAAGCACCATATGGTGGCAGCTCACTGTCCCTATACAATAGGATGGGTTAATACAGAGATTTCCAAATTTTTCCTTGTGGAACTGATAAGTGAATCCCCCAAAAATAATATGAATAGTGCCCCTATAACTGTAGATGACCTTTTCTTCTATTCACTACTGTGTTTCATGCAGGTCATATAGTATTTTTAATTTTTATTTTATAGACTGCTGAGCTGGGGAAGCGTGCTCCTCGTTGGATCCGAGACAATGAAGTGACAATGTGTATGAAGTGTAAAGAGTCTTTCAATGCTCTGACGAGACGGAGACATCACTGTCGAGCATGTGGCTATGTAAGTAAGCAGCGTCTGCATCATCTTGTGCTCTCCCTTTATCACTGAGTCACATGTAAATGTGAAGATAGGTGTGGAAGAGGGGAATCTGCAGAATCAGGGGGCCTTAACAGTCGAATAATCTGTCATCATAAAAATTAATTTAAAAAGAGAAATTAAGAGAGTGAAGTCAAAGTAAGGTCAAAGATGATTGAAGATCTCTCAAGTTTGATGAAGACCAGTTCATCTCCACCAAGATGGGGGCCTCAGTCTTTCAACCTTCATTTTGACAGTAAGCTCGGTATTCACTGTTGAAGGTGACTGTTTTTTTTTATTATTCATCAGGTGGTTTGCTGGAAGTGCTCAGATAATAAGGTGGCTCTTGAGTATGATGGCAACAAGATGAACAAGGTCTGTAGAGACTGCTTCTCCATCCTGACAGGGGAAGAGAGAGCTGAGGGCAAGAAGAAGGGCATCTTAGAGGTGAGAGGCTGTTCAGAGACACAGACACAGAAAACATTCCGGTACATTCGTCTACATGAGGAATCCCTCATTGACTACGTTCATTCCCTAACTCTTATAACCTTAACCATTATAATTACTATTCTTACACACACCTATCCTTATTTTAACCCTAACAATTTAATTATTTTAAATTCATATTTTGACCTCAAGACATACACTCATGCAACCGGTACCCCAGACAACACATTTCAAGTAGAAAGAGTAAGTGAAACATGAGACAAAAAGGATGTGAGCCATACTCACACATATGTAAATACCTCTACACACACACTTCTTCCTCATATTTGACTGCCACTGTACTATTGAATTTGCAGATTGAGGCGGCTCAGTTCACGGGAAGTAGCATCATATGCAGCTTCTTGCTGTATTGTGAAAAGAACAAACCCTGGCAGAAGGTCTGGTGCGTCATCCCTGAGATGGAGTGTCTAGTGCTTTATCTCTATGGAGCCCCACAGGTATTCAAACCACAGAAGTTTAACGTTTGAGTGTGTGTGTGTGTGTGTGTGTGTGTGTGTCGGTGTTGCAAAAAAAAAAAACCATTGAGTCATCACACCTTTATCTTGTATTCATGTCACATGAATACATGCCAATACAATAATCTAGCATCTTGAAGATTTTTTGCCATGTGATTTTAATTATGTCACACGGTGTACACCTTACTTTATGTTGTGTTCAACAGCGTCTGGTCTGTGTTTCTGTCTCCTGTATGCGTATTTTGCATAGTCGTACCACTACATGGGTTACATAGACATGTTTATATTCTGCTATGGTGTTTTTTTATATGCAGTGTGTAATATGAAAATTGTCAACAACATTTTCCCCTTTGGGCCAAATAAACAAAATAAACTGGAGAGACAGAAATCAACAGTCAACATGGGATTCTCTCCATCCTCACATCCCGGCATCTCTTGACAGGACGTGAAGGCCCAGTGTACGATACCCCTCCTGGGTTACTTGGTGGAGGACACCCCTCGACCTACCGACCCCCCGGCCAGCTTCCGCCTCTCCCAGTCCAAGTCCGTCCACAGCTTTGCTGCTGAAACCGAGGACCTCAAACAGCGCTGGCTCCAAGTGATCCGAGTGGCCGTGACGGGAGAGGTGCCCAAGTGCCCACCGCCCAACGGCAACAATGCCAGCATGGACAACGACTCACAAGAAGCTGGCTCTGATAACACGTAGATGTTTCTTTCACAGTGAGAGACTGTGGAATACTCACGAAAGACATGTTGCGCAGATGAGATGTATGCTGTGCAAAAAAATGACAGTCCTCATCACTTTCATTGACAAGTGAGAAAATCATTGCTGAATGCCTTATCTTGTCGATCCACACTTTTCCTTGTTTCCTTCTGGATTTGTACTACCCAAGACAAGAGCTCCATCAGCTCTGTGTGCTGGAATGTAAGGAGAAACACAAAAAAGAAGAAAGACATTTCGAGTGCAATGAACACTAGAGCGGGAGGACCTCAGGGCCGTTTCTGCATACCGGTTATGGACGTCTCAAACTTACTCTTTTTGTAGACACTCAACCTGGACTCTATTGAGTCAATGGAAGAATGGCATTCGACAGCCCTCACAGTATGTGAATCAAAAAGGACTCGCCTGAGGCCTGAGACTCGGTCTTGCCTGTGCTGTGACAACTCAGCTCTCCATACCTGTACAGCATAGAGGGTCACAGTTTAGTTATGTTTTTTGTTAAAAGCGACAAATGTGTTTTTACTTCATGTACAGAGAGAATCAATACCTAGCCTGTTAAGAAAAAGTCACCCGAGTAATAATACAGAATACTCTCCCGTGTTTCTCCCCATCACAGTGGTCAAGTAAACACTGGAGATTAAAAGAAATAAAATTCCAGTTATATAGTCTCATATCATGGTAGTTTCATCTTGCTTCACTCTTCCATGAAGGGAAATGCACAAATTCTAAGTCAGACTTGATGGCTATATCGAGTCTCACGGGTCTGCCTGGCTTTTGACTAGTAGGACTCACCCCATCTCATCCTGTGGGTTGACTAAAGCAACGTATGAGGCTAAGGAAATAATATACAATCCCAAACACATAACCATAGAGTGAAATGGGGTGTGTGTGTGTGTGTGTGTGTGTGTGATCTGGGATACAGGCTTTAGGTGGAATCGCTGTCAAGGAAGGTATTACTGATGTCTCATTGTCAAAGACAACAGTAATTCCAATACAGCCATAATTACCACTGTTCAAAGCGGATAGTGCTGTATGTCATACGACGGGACACGATCACCTACCTTAAGTCCAAACAGAGCATGCAGTTGAATAACCCAAAGCCTTTAGATACATGGAGTAGGACTATATCTGTCTCGATGTGACAAGCTATCTATACCGGTGTAGGTGTTAACAAGGTGGATTATGGAAATAGCCTGAGTCTTCCACCACACTGCACAATCAGACACACAGCTACACGCCGCAGGACTAGGATTTGAAGTGTAATTGTTTTTAATGCTGTAGTTGATTTTTGTTATTTAAAGTAATTTATAGATTATGAGCATGATTTAAAAAGTAGCACAAAAAGAGAAGTTCTTGCCCTAAATTTGTCTGTCAACTATAACCCAATTCCTATTCAAATAGAAATTAAAGTAAGTAGGTTTCATTTCTCCTTAAGACGGCAATGATTCCTCCAGCAACTCACCCTGTTTGTCAGCTTAAATCTTCAGGATTACTACAGAATTGTTTTAAGTGGATGGACCTGGGGTAAATATGCCTATTGTATCTTTTGTGTGTATGTCTAAGTGTGTGTTTGTGTGTGAGATCATTTCAATGTTTGTTTGCAGAATTCCCCCAAAAATCAATGCTGGTGCTCTTCCAGACTCTCACTCCTTAGCATTGCCTCATCAGTATTTAGATGCAAACAAGAGCACAAACTACCCCGTTTGTAGGATCAGAATGTAAAAGCAGATTTTTTTAATGCACATTGTCCCTTCTTCTTCCCAAATGTCTGAGAATCTACGCACTTTACAGTCTTAAAGTGTACCTTGTAAGAGAACAAATCAGAATTAAATATGATATACCCAGATGGTGCCTGAATTTTAATTTAAATTTAACTAGTTGTGACTGGTGTGACTTGCTCTGAGGCATGGACGTTCTGCAGCGAATGAGAGATCCATTTTTACACATCATGATTAGTCCCCATGTTGTTGGGGCGGACACGGACTTAGATGGAACTTGGGGGATTAAGGCCAGATACCCTTCCTCCCTTCCTGACACCCCACAGTGGGTTTGAACCCGCAACATCAGTTCCTGAAGCCCGCCCTCTATCACTGAGCTACCATGGCCCCCCCAATTCTGCAAACAAAATTGTGGTTTATTTCTCAAAGATCTGCAACATTACAGTTACAATACTTGTGTTGTCAGTTCTTTTGGTTCTGCTTTCATGAGGAAAAAGTAACTTCTGTTATCATGTTAGCAGTATTGCTTGCCATCCTCATAACTTGCTCACAAGGTTAGACAGACCAGATTTCCACAGGAATGTGGAAGAGAGGTGAAGAAGAGAGTGGTGGCAGGGTGGAATAGGTGGAGAAGGGTGTCAGGGCTGATGTGTGACAGAAGGGTACCAGCAAGAGTTAAAGGGACGGTTTACAAGATGGTGGTGAGACCAGCTATGTTGTCTGGTTTGGAGACAGCAGCACTGACAAAAAGACAGGAGGTGGTAGAGTTGAGTTGAGGATGCTAAGATTTGAAGGCATCAGTTTGGACGGTTTGGAGATGAAGCAACAGAGGCAGGGTTGAGATGGTTTGGAAATGTGTGGAAGAGAGATGTTGGTGTACTAGGAGAATGAAGCTGAATATGGAGCTGCTAGGCAAGAAAAGACCAAAGAGGAGGTTTGTGGATATGGTGAGGGAGGACATGCAGATGGCTGGTGTGACAAGAGGAAGATGTGGAGGACAGGAAGAGATTGAGATGAATGATCCGCTGTGGTGACCCCTGATGAGAGCAGTCAAAAGTAGCAGTAGTAGTAGTAATAGACCACATCCTCAGTTAGAAAATAGGCGGAGTCTGCATGGCCTTTTGCAGAAGTGGCAGTGCCCTTAGTTTTTGTGCTATGAAGGCCTTTCTGAATCCTTTGATACCTCCAAGTCAAAGAACATAAAAGCTGCTGGCTATAGGCAGCATGCTCAGGACTCAACACCCATGATATTTTACTGGCTTCTGGATTCCTTAAATAAACTTTGCAAGGGAGGTATTTATACAATAATAATAATAATAATGATAATAGAAAGATGAATAAATAAAGGGAGAGTGGGGGGTTGTCTCAGTATTTCCTATCTATTAGTCTAGTCTAGCTTGGAGCAAGATATACATTATCAGCTAGAAACACAGGCAACTTTAAGACTGCCTTGTTCAAGAGACCCCATTGTTGTTTTGTCAATGTGGCACAGATCATAGATAGATATGTGTATGTGTGTGTGTGTGTCGGGGGGGCAAGCCAGAGGTTGCAGGTTCTAACTTACCGTGGGGAATCAGGAAGGGCATCAGACCTTAATCCTTAAACTTCATTTAAGGCCGTGTCTAGATTTTTCAGGTCAAGACAAATCTCACATTATTCAAACTGACAGACTCATTCTGTTGATACGTTGAATAACCTACTGTACAAGTACAGCTGTTGTTTCTGCATCAGCGACCAAACTCTCGTGTAGACTGGCCCATGTAGACGGGTTCACATGCAAAACAAAGTTGTGGTATAAGTAATTAAGAATTGGATACATGACTTTTAAAGGTGGATGTAAACAGGTGGTCATAAAATTCAGATCAGAAAATTATAAATCGGTATCAAGACCTGCGACGTGAAATGGTTGAGCTGGTTTGAAACCCCCCCCATATCCTTCAGAGAGCATGTCGAAGTATCCTTGAGCAATACACTGAACCCCAAACTGCTCATGATCAGGTTGGTGCCTTAACAGCTTCAGCCATCAGTGTGTGAATGTATGGGTGAATGGGTTGCATACGCTGTAAAACGCTTAAAGTGGTTAATAGACAAGACAGCTCCCGTATAAAGGTAGTACCAGTAGTGCATGCATAACAAGAAAACAAGCACATTTCGAGTTTGATCCCGCCACAGGGCATCAGGGAGAGCATCCAGTCTTAATCCCCTCCGTATGCTCCATCTAGGTTCATTTTCCACCCCCACAATGTGAGGACTAATCATGACAAAGACTTCAATTTACTATTTAGCTGTTATAGTTTGTGCCGTTTACTTTTTTGTGATCAAGACAAGACGATCAGATTACAAAATATTTATTTTCACCAGAGATAAGAATAACAAGAAGTCATACAAAATACCATAACCAAATTTCAGATTCTGTAAGCACATTTTCCACAAGTGTTCTCTGCCAGCTAAATTTCATCAGTTTTACAAGTGCTAATAGAAGAACACTTGCCATGTTAGCCCTAAAACTCAGTACACACTCATGGAATTAAGTCAGGTCTGTAGGAAAGAAGGAATACATAAATCAGCACGTGCACAAAATCTCTACAAGTGACCAAAATCCACACAAGACTGTATTGGCTGCTGTAGTTTTGCAAGGGAGAAACTGAGTTTCAGCCCTTTGACAGGATGGCTCGCATGGCAACACCTGGTATATTTTTGTGTAAATTGGAGAGCAGTTTATTTCAGTTCCTCGATTTTAAGCAAGCTTGAGATCCTGGTTTATGGTTGCTGTGTGGGTGTATTTCACATGTCAATCTCAAGTTTTGGGCTGTCGGAGTAGGCCACGGATCCTGCGTACTAGGGCTTGGATGAAGGTGTAGGGAGAGCGAACCTGGCTGTACAAACCCTCCATCTCCAGTAGCTTCCTCTGCAGAGCTTCCCCAAATCCTTCTGTCATATCGCTCTGTAGCTGAATGCACGCATAAGCACAGACAACAGCCAAGTGAGAGGAGACAGGTGTAATGTAAGAAGCAGTTATGAAGGCAATATAAGGACAACTTCCAGAAATAACGTACATTTAACATGGCAAACAAAGGTAATATAACCAGGCAACAGAATCCACATACAGTGTTGTCATCTGAGAGCCTTTTTTTTTACCTGGTCTAAATCTTGTTGGCTGACTTGGGACAGACCCAGTCCACGGCCTCCACACAATTCTGAGGAGAATATCAATGTCAAAATGAGAGTACAAATGCCTTTATGTTTGACCAGCACTTGAATCAGTTTTCCATTACCAGGGTGAACTTAACCAAGTAGGGGATCAAGAAACACTTGAGGTAATTTCCCTCACTATCTAAGAAAGACGGTTCCGATTACTTTATCAATTGGAAACAAAACCAGGAGATTTTTTTCAGAATCTCCTTCCTAATCATGACTGCTTCACAGTGACTTCATCCCAACCCTGGATATCAGGGCAAAAAGAAGCTTCCTGCCTCTCCTTACCATTGGCAATCCGTGGTCTGAAGGTGCTACTTCCTGGGAACAGGGAGTCCTTTGGGTCGGTGGGGGTGCAGTACACCAAGTAGTATTCCAGGTGCCGCCACAAAACAAATAAGGAGGTCTCGATTACATCTGCAGGAATGGGACGGGTCAAGGCTTTTTACTGTAAATTATAAAACGGTTGGCTTGTTAAATGAAAAAAACACCCTAAAACTATGAAGAAGAGATATCTGTTATGGTGCTTGTCTCTCTCAGGTTGCCTCATCTTTTCTGGTATGCTGTACATCTGCTGTCAACAAATATCTTTTTTTCTGGTACTATCATTCAAGTGTTGAAAGGATACAGGAGCAGAGGGCCAACAGCTTGGCTCTGTTGTTAATGAGTTGGACCAGTTGTCTCTTGGCCAGCAGGCTCCTCTGGACTGATGAGATTTTTTCTACCCCTCCTGGGCCTGACACAAGGCCCTGGCACAGCTGTAGACAGTTATGGCACACATCTTTAGTTAAAAGTAAACATATACTAGGACTAATAACATTAAAACGCATCTGACCTAGTTAGATGCCTGTTGTTCTATGAAAGAAAACTATACGGACAGAGGGCATAACAAAAGGTTAGAGTAAAATTCAGCATGAGGATACAGTTGGAATTTGATTGGGGACAGGCAACAGATTGTCTGATGTGACTGATGTGTCACATGTGCCTGATGTGAACTGTTATGAGTGGAGAGTGAATCATGTACAAAAATCTGAATAAGAGAGAGAGAATTTTAATGTAAGTGCTAGGTAGGAGATGTGATACAATGAAATGGTGTGGGAGAGTGAGTGAGTCAGTGCCCATCTAGAAATGTCGACAAAATTGGTTTATCTTCACCTCCTTAAGCTCCTCTGGGGGCAGCTGACTGAGGTTCTGCAGTTTGCCAAGACTTTGTCTGTGACTCTGGTGAAAGCGGAAGAAATCCGCAGCACTGTTCTTCAGCAGGTATAGCACAAGGCCCAGGCTGGGCACACGGAAATAAGGCACTGATGGTAGTGTGGACGACAAATCTGAAACCAAGACATGTACATAAAGAAAAAATCAGCTTTACCTCTGTAACAAAAAAATCCTGTCAACACGGATATATACTATTGTGTGGCCATGGTAGTTTAGCAGTAGAGCATGTGTATCAGGAGATGACAAGCCAGGCATTGTAGGTTTGATTCTACCACCAGGCATCAGAATCTCTCATGCTCCAACTTGGTCTATGTCTACCCCCACAACATGGGGACAAATTCTGACAAGTAAAAATGAGCTTTTTATTGATATGCTATTATTTACATTTCAACATTTAAGAGGGTATAAATTCAGATTTAGAACCTGATTGATCTTTTTGAAAAGAAAAAAAATCTAGTCCCACATTGAACAGAAAAATATAAATGCAAGAAGAGGCAAGGCATGGCTTGTTGAAAAAGTTTATAAGCTTTAACAAGTGGAGTACGACACATAAAACAACAATGTCAAGTCCCTTCCCTCAACCAGATACAAGGGGCGAGCTGAGTATCACTGACCTGCACGTGCTCCATCCCTGCCAGCTGGCTCATTCCCCAAAGGGCTGAAGAGACAGATGCTGAACTGGGCCTGAGCTGAGCTCTGAAGCAGCAGGGTCTGACAGTACTCCATGATGTTAGCAAATATCTGGGGACAAAGAGAAACAATACTAAGTGACTAGTAAAAAAAAATATTCGAGCTTTGCGCTAAGATGACTAAAACAGGGAGATTTCTAACTCCATGTGCAAGATTTTAGCAGAATTTTTCCATTAAGTTGGAAAAAAGTTAATAGAAAATGGTTCCCTACAATGACTGGTTGATATTCTAAAGCCATCAGCTTTCTTGCCTATTTCTCTCATTATTTTGTTTGTTAGCCTGACCTGTTGCATGGCCAACTCCATTCCTTCCCGTCGTTCTGCGGAGTCTCCAGGATTAGCGATCTCAGCCTGCTTCAACAACCTCTCCCTCTCACTGCCTGCCAGACGGCCCAGAAGGGACAGACACAAGCGCTATAAAGAGGAGAGGATATATTTCATGGGTGCACATAAGCAAATTTGATTTATTTGATTTAATAAACAAATTATGGCTGTAGCAATGACATAAAACCCTGTAGGTAAGAATGGATATACAGACCCTTGCATTTGGAGAGATGATTCAAAGTGTTAGCTATGCTAATGCAACATCAATAATGTAACACTCAGCATTTAAATATCCACATGATGTGTGCCAGTGATACATTCAACATGAAAAGAATGGATGTTCTCTAACCTGGAATCTGTTGATGTGACCTTGGAACTCCAGCAGAGTTGGACTGTTGGCCTCTCCACCTGTTTCAAGAGTTCCTGGCAGAAAGACATTATCTAAACATTAACACTACAGGTCGATTAGTCTCTAATGTGTGTATGTGAGAGGTTTGAGGCATGTTAGCAGCAAACAATTAGTGAGGAAGAGATTAGAATTGGAGTCTGTATCCTTGGGGAAAACTTATCTGGTAAGAGGCATGTTAGCTTATAGTTTAATACACTATCCCCATTCCTCCATACTAAACCCTCAGATGGGCTCAGCTGTGTTTGTCAATTGACCTGGTAGGGCTGTCTTGCTGATGATACCAGTGAGCAAAGAGAGCTCTTGTAAGGCTCCCATGCTGAGCTCCTGACAACGGAGCAGGGATTGGATTGTGTCTGCGTGGACAATCAGCCACTGGAGAACCTGTGCACAAATGAGTTATAACATGGTTAGGTCTTCAGTAATCAGGTAGCTGATTTGTCTATATTTTTTCATCCTAGAACTGAAAATAATTAAAACAATTTATTAGTCATTTTCAAACCCTTTATTTCTTTGATTAGTGGTCACAGACTAAAACTCACTATACAATCAGCCATGATCCAACTGAACATAGCCAAAAGAAGCCAACAGAAGCTAATGGTGCTTTTCCATTGCATGGTACCTACTCGAGTCTACTCGACCATTTTGGTTTTCCATTGCCATAAATTTGTAGATGGTGCCTGGCACTGGGTACTTTTTTGGTAGCTGCTCTGTCGAGGTTCCAACCGGGTAGAAGCGAGCAGAAAAAGTGACGTGAAACACTACAGGTCAGTGATTGGTCAGAGAATCATAATACGTAATTGTTGCGCAACACAGGGAAGTCCTGCACAAACCTGCCATTTTTAAATAGTCTCAGTAACCTTACTACTAATATCTCCTTGCTTTGACAAACAGCCACATTCGAAGAATCAATAACATTATACCTTTGACATCTTCCATTATCTATTTATTTGTTTTTGTGTGTGCGTGTATGTCGCGTTGTTATAATTTTAACATTGAAGATGATGTCAGAGCGGTGTCGATATGATGACCAGCTACACTGACAGGGGTACTATCTGCAGTGGAAAACGAACAAGAGTACCAAGTAGAGTCGAGTAGCTACCATGCAGTGGACCATAAAGCACCATAAAGGACCAAAAACAACTTTTAGACATAAAAAGTAATAATGAGGAAAAGAAAACTTAAATAACCATGAAAACAGACAACAGAGCTAACTCAGAACATGACCAAAGAAAGAGCAGACAGTAGTGCTATGTATTAAGGACTTAATACAGATACTTACTTGTGATGCCCCCTGCTGGTGATGGCTGGTGGTGGAGGTCAGGATGACTTGGAAGAGCCTAAGGGCTGGATGAAGGATCTGCCGATAACGGTCCAGAGGGCTGGGGATGAACCCTGATAGATCCCTCATAGTCCTACAGCATCACAAAAGGAAAGATAAAGAAATATAACAAGGGAAGAGATAAGTGTGGTCGTCACATCGCGGAAATAAATAATGAAGAATACTTTAGGAGGTCTTCTGGATGAGTGAGTTCTTGGCAAGATTCAAGTACATTTTAAAAGTATGGAAGGTCAAATTCAAAGCATAGATGATTTCTCTATTCCAACTTCATGTTTATCTTGCAGTCCAAATAATAGATACAACAATAGAAAGCCTTCAAAAATCTTATTATCTTTGTGAACAGAATGCTGTGTTAATGTCGAGTCCACTGAGGCAAATTATTAATTTGTGGTAATGGACTATACAAATAAAATTGACTTGACTTGAGTTCAAGTGATTCTTTATTTTCAAAACCGTAGTGTGAGTAGTGACGGACTTCACCATTCTTTACAACACAATTTTAACAACCGAATTCATAATATATCATGTTAGCAAGGAAAAAAATGCAGATTGTCTCATTAAATTGAATATTACTCAGTCCCTTTCCCTTACCCATGCGAGTCACTGTATGGGACCATGTCAAACACCTGGCACTCTATCAGCTGAGACACCAGCCCGCAGCGCAGCAGCTCCATGGCACCCTGGCTTGTCTTAGCCACACGAGTCAAAAGGGCCTGAACACACATGGAAGAAAAATAGTTAGGTTTATGACTCCGCAAAGTAATTTATTAACCATATGAAAAAACAGAAAATAAAATATAAATTTTTGCTGGTTTATTGCCACACGATACAGGCTGGTGGAATTTCTTCTCTGGATTTAACCCATCCTATTGCATAGGAGCAGTGAGAAGCTAGCATGCAGTGCTCGGGGTTCAGTGTCTTTTACTTAACTTTATATATATATATTTTTTTTAATAAACTTGTTCTTATATGGTGCTTTTCTAGTCCAGCGATCACCCAAAGCCCCTTACAATGAATACTAGATGTGAACCTGCAACACCTGACTCCCAGGTGCACTGTCTACCTCTGAGGCCCCACAGCTCACATGCACACACACACATAAATGCATATTTGTGACAGGTGTCTATTCTCCTCACCATCTTGCTCTCATATGTGTAAAGTGGCTTGAGGAGTGGAGGCTTAGGTGCGAGGAGGCTCTGCAAAGCAGCGTCGTCCTGCTTAAGGCTCTCCACCAGCACCTGCAGGTAGCCACTACTACACAAATACACCAGCCACTGGTTTTGACGATCTATAGATAGGATCCGGTCCAACACTGCCAAGGCCAGCATCTGAAAGACAATGGGACATGAGAAGAAGATAGAAATGTAAAAGGTAAGCCTTGAGGGCAGTAGAATAGTAGTACAAAGTCTTGCAATGGAGAGGCTTCTACTTTGCTTGACATTTCAATTTGATTATCTGAACTAAAGAAGATCACATAAGAAAAATTGCACAATGGTTGTAAGAACTGTATAGTTTGCTCATACCCTGGCGATTTCATGGCCATCACAGACATCCCTACACACCACCTCCATGAGAGCTGTACCATAGCTCTCAATGATAGATAGGCTCTCTCGCTGTAGTTTAGAGTAACCATCTTCAGGGGCTGTCAGATGATCCCACATAGACTTCTCTCCTGGACAGAAAGATGGAGGGAGAGAGACATCAGAATCTATCCATCCAACCACTGCCAATCGCTTATCCAATGTCTGTCTATATGAAAAAAATGTACCTGTCCTTATTAAACGTTTGTATTTTTCCAGAGTGCTTTTTTATGACTAGATGTGATGAATTCAACATGCTGATTAGAATTTATGGTGAAAAATCACTAGTTAAAATGACTGCCGACTAGTTAACATTCCAAGGAGCTAAAGGATTCTTTGCAAAAAGAAATGTCTATCTATAAAACACACTAGATTTACCACCATGTAAAATCTGTAGCACTATTTCTGTTCCACTACTTGTAGCTATATTTTACAAAAGCTCAAGATCTGTTAAAAAGTTTCCAGACCTACATGGGAACTAAAGTCTGTTATCACCAACAACTGTCCTGTAAATCTTGCCGACTGTTCTGTACCTGTCTGCAGTGTGTCGGGCTCCTCAGGTTTCTGGGCAATTTGTAAATAATAGAGCAACGAGCCATACAGGTGTGCACGCAGACGCTGGGATCCACCACCTACACATGTAGACACATTAAGAATACAGTAATAATTATCAAACTCTAATCCAGTTTTACAAAGTATATATTATTTGCCAGACAAAATGTGTATCGAAACTGAACAATACAATATTCCAAACTTTGCCTGGCTTAAATTCTATAATTATTCCATCATAAGGCAAGTTAGATTTATTCATATAGCCCTGAATCACAATCTAGTCCTAGGGGCTTTTCAAACACGATTACTGTCTGTGCAGCGTAGAACACTCCTATCCGTAGACCTTTGAATCAAATTCCTTGCAAAAATTTGTCTTTGCTTCCTCTACTCTTATCATAAACTTATTAGCAGGCATCAAATGAAAAATCATAAATAGTTTATGCCTTAACAGTCTAAGCCTTACTCCTGGCAATGGCAATTCTATCTTCCAAAACTTAACTATCACTTTGCCGTTTTGAATATAATTATTCAAATTTGAAGATATTTTACAACTGCAGAGTGCATCTTTACAAAAGCAGTATTGAGACTTAATAAAGCTTTCCCATGGCATGTCTGTAAGTGCTCACCAGTGCAAAGGATGAAGTCTAGTAGCTTCTGGAGGATCAGGTGGAGAGCTGAGTTGGCTATAGAAGCAAAGCCAAAAGACACCCCTTGTTCAATTCCTGATGCCTGCTGCTGCTCTGACAGGACTGATTGGCTGAGATGGGCTGTCAGGGTGAAGACTGCTCCAGCAACAATGGGCATCAGCTCTCCTGCTGCATCCTCAGACAACACCTGGAAAGAAAAGAGAAAAAGGGAACATTTAAACCTATATATAATATGAAAATAGTCAATGTGAATAATGAAATATACTAAAAATAGGAGCAGACACCCTTGTTGATGTGTGGCAGTTCAGTTATGCAAAAATGTAATCAACCAATGAATCAATGGCATCCAGAAACTGTTAATGTTCAACACTGTATACTTTACTTTGATGTTGACTCCACTATACACTTGGTTACATCCTGATGGTATCCATAATAATAGAATATATCTTGAATATGAATATAATGAATATAAATATCCCTTGTGGTGTATCTGCTGAAATTGTTTCATCCTTCGGAATCACCCCACTGTCTCTGCAACCTTCCAACCCCAAACCTCTTTCTTAACCTTCTCATGTAGATCCAGTAGCAGGTCTCTGATGATGAGCTGTCTGTCATCGGCAGGTACGATATCATTAGGGCAGGCGGTGAGCAATGTCTCCACCAGGTTCCTCCAGGATTGCAGTGCATGCCGCTTAGCACTCAGGCTGCGCCGCACACGGTTCCGCTCCACTACCTGCTGCAAAATTGAGTTCACCTCCTAAGGAAAATGCAACCGGGAGAAAAACAGGATGGAATCGCTGTCACATTTTCAAGTTAATCCCTCTAAGACTGGGAGGCTCCATTACATAAAGAATATTACATAAAATAAAATATAGACATTTCTCTCACATAGGATACTTAACTTAGAAGGTTTAGGGCTATTAATATTCCAGTGATTTCAAGTTGATAACAGTGTAATTTAAAGACAAATACAGCATACTTTTGCTTCAGTTATACCATTGCATTTCTTTTCTAGCACTAGAAAGGCATAGATGCTGAGTCGTTCCATTATGACCTATTCACCTCCATCAAAAGCGGTCTCTGCCCAATGGCGGCCATCCCTTGCAGGGCATTCACTTCAGCAACCAAGACTCGATGGAGCAACTGAGGGAAACATTTTCAAAGAAATATTAAAAATAGGATTCGGACTCCCTAAAATATAATTTCATTAGGTTGTTAATATGGCAAAGAAGGGGTTTAAAAAACTCAAGCAAAAAGTATGACGTATCCTTTGTTGTCCAGGCTCTGCTTGTTAAAACTACTCTCTAAGACCTGTATAAATAACACTTGACAGAACGTTTACCTTCACATTGCAGACGGTGTGTCCTTGCGTGTCGACGTGCTCGCAATTGGATATCACCTGCTCTATCTGAGTGCGCTCAAAGAAGTCTAGCTGCAGAAGCTCTGGGACATCCTGGCGGAAATCAATTGCATCCAGCACACTCAGAAGCTTCCTGCGCACTGATGAGATCAAACGGATACAAACTGATGATAAAACAAAAAACCATGTGGTGTAATCCTATAAAAAAATTCCCTGATTTGTTAAATAAGCTTCCAAAGCATAAGGTCTCAAATGAAAAAAAATATATAAAATTGAGATTAAATGATTCAGTGATGTTCCACAAACCTATAGACATTGTGTCAACATGCAGGAAGCCACTGACTGATCTGGTCTCTTCTTCCACTCCAGATTTTCTGTTGGCTGGGTACAGAAAAAAGGAGATGTTTGTTTTCACACATTTACTCTGTAATGTTCATTATGAAATAGATTGTGCAGTATATTCATGTTCAAGTATGCTTGTCAATATGCATTTGTCTCACTCCATTCCAAGAGATTTAGTTTTTGTGTGGGTAACTGTAGGTTATTTAGCTGCTGTCTAGTCTCTGGAGATGCTTAGTTGTCAGATCCTCAACAGACTCCTTGAGATTACAATTAGAGATAATTTTATCATATGCATATTGTTAACATATAAATATTTCATTTTTCAAATACAACAGTTATAGTTGCAACGCCCATACTTGGCTTACTCTTACAGTCATCAACAAATTATGCAGCAATCACAGCAAATTATTTCTAGAGGGTGTCCCAAAAAGGCCGACATTGGCATATGTGCTGTGTATTCAGTCCCTTTTCAAAATGATTTTGTTTTGCTTGGTTTGACTTGTTTTTATGGATGAAAAAGCAGTTGGGATTAAAATAGAACTACACAAAGTATCTTTAAGAATCAATATATTACTCCCAATATTATTTATGACTATCTATTTACCCCTGGTGCATCGCTCCACATGTTTACTTCCAAAACCTGTACCTGTATATAGAGTGTGTAGCTGGTCATCCAGCAGGAGGTTGACAATGCGCTGTGTGTGTGAGCGCTGGCGGTTCAGTGAGGTCACTCGTAGCTCAATTGCTGCTGTCTTCAGGAGCCAAGACATTTGGGAGAGGGCAGCAATCTGGTTGCCTTAAAAGATAAGTGTTAGACAATTTAGACAGGAGTTTTAAGATTTAGGGCGGTAGTTTTCAAAGTGTGAGACACCCCATGGGGGGATTGCACTAGTAATGCAAGTGGGATGCAACCCCGGGAAATAAACGGAAAATAAAAAGTAACAATAGAATGGAACAGAGATTTAAACAGGATACAACCCTGAGAAATAAACTGAGAGGGGAAACAAAAACAGAGCAGAACAAAGATTTAGCAGGTGCCAAGTAAGAAGATGGAGAAGTTTTTGAAAGAAATGAAAAGAAAAGCAGGTAAGGCAAACACTATGCCTTGCAATTGGATGAGGCCACAGACAGCAACAATAACAGCGTATGTATTGGATTTGTTCAATATGTCGATTCAGGAGCACCATGTGAAGATTTGTTGTCCTGCACAGAGCCACAGCTGATGCGGTTTTTAAAAATATAAGTCCCATCTGAAAAATCCCATGTATAAATTGGAGAACCATGGGAGAATCTGCACTCTTGAGGGCTAAAGGTACTCATGACAGTCAAATGTAGAATGGCCATACTGGACACAGAGAAGCCCTGACCATTAAGACATTGAGTCCTAAAATAAACCAAGTCGTCCCTGATGTAATTATGTCAAAACAAGACTGCTGAAAGCTTGATTCTTCACCCGATCTGTGAGGAAATGAGTGTGGTTAACAACTTATTATACTGCAATACCAGGTGGTTACACTACAACAAGATGCTGTTTGGGGTGCTAGAGCTTAAGAGAGGAAAGATGATTATTTCTGGAAGAGGGCATGGACGAACTTGGCAGCAAGTCCAGTGATAAAGTGAATTAAAATTTAATTGAATCAAATCTCTCTCACTGACATTTTTGCTAAATTGAAGGAATTAAATTTATACATGCAGAGCAAAGACAGCAGGAGTACCTGTGAGCGGTAGAAATGGAAACTAGTACTCACTAGGCAGTACAAAAGGTAGATGCTTCAGGTGAGAGAAGAGGAAGTCCTGGCTGGTTCTCAGGTAACGCATGGTGGGACCGGAAGTGTCAGCACAGGCACACAGAAGGTAGATCACCTGGGAGAAGCATAAATGTGTTCACAGAGAATTCTATATGCCATCTGCTAATTTGACAGAATCCACGAGAGGTTTTATTGGCTTTTTGGAGAGAACTGTAACATCACTTTTCTTAAAGGGTTGTTAATGATCTGAGCTTTTTAATTTTCTAACTGCCATTTTACTTTTTGCAGCCTTGTGTTGTGACAACACAACAAATACTTAAGATTCAAGAAACGTACACAAGTAACCATATTTGCTAAAGCCTGATAGATAAATAAATAAATTCCCTTATCAGTCCCACAAGGGGAAATTCGGAGTTCTCTGCATTTTAAATAAATAAGATGAAAATAAAATAAATGGATTCCCTTATCAGTCCCACAAGGGGAAATTTGGATTTCTCTGCATTTTAACCCATCCAATTGTATAGGAGCACTGAGCTGCCAACATATGGCACTCGGGAAGCAGTTAGGGCTTCAGTGTCTTGCTTAAGGACACCTTGACATGCTTTGTGCAGGACCAAGGATCGAACCTGCAACCTCCAGAGTGCCAGACAACCGCTCTACCCACTTAGTTATGCCACCCAATGATGCATAATAGTCAACTATTTTACTGTCTGTGTAATGCAGGCTTTTATTTTATCCGTGTTATTCAATGTGCATTTAAAAAGCACATTCAACATTGGCATTAGGTATTACATTCCACACAAAAACAAAAGTAATGAAAACTATAATATTGGCAAACATGAACACAAATATATGGGCAAAAATAGCCTATGTTCGGAACATGAGTAATCATCGTATAACTCCTGGTTGCCCACATACATTTCTGGCAGTTAAAATCAGCTTTTAGTATGTTGCAGTATCATTATCCCCAACATAACTCACAAGCTAGGGCGGTCATCTAGAAATCAGAAGATTGGTGGTTTGATCCCTGGTTTCTCCAGAAATTGTGTAAAAGTGTCCTTGAGCAAGAAACCAATCCCCTAACAGTGCTGGGATAGTCTACAGCATAACTCTGTGACCCGACTTCGATAAGCAGTTGACGATGGATGGATGGATATTATCATTATCTCTTTACAATGTGGATGAGGGAAGACAGTACCTGATAGCAGAGCTCAGCCAAGTGTGGAGCCTGGTGTATGAGCACAGGTCCGGACCTCCTCTCACTGCCTTTCTGGAGAAGGCTCAAGATGGCATGCAGGCAGCTCCGAGGACATCCCAGGACACCTGTAACACACAGAGAACCATGACAAATTTATGTTCAAGGGTCATCTAACTTTGATGGTGATGGTCAAACATGTCATTTTCTGGTCTCATGTGTGATTAAGGCCAGGCACTTGCTCCCTTTAGCTGGCAAAGTTCCCACATCTTAATTATCATATCGGCAGCCATATCAGAAACAATGGTCTGACCTGGGTCCTGAAGGTTGGTGAAGGACACTGGCTTCTTGACTTCATAACCCAAAAGGTAAAGGGCCAAGTTGGGTGTCTTCAATTCCAAGGAGGTTATCAACAGGTTCAGGATGTGGATCTGGGTCTCATGTCGGATCCTAGCCACCTTCTTTTGCGAGTCTGGGTCTGGGAACGGGGAGATGGAGATACTGCATTTTAGTAACATGGAATCAGGTGTAAAGCATTCATATCTACTATAGAATGAAAATATAATTACTTCTGTGGTTTAAAATGATCACATGAAAAACTGATTTGTGACAAGTCAGAATAAGAAGACCAACCATCTCCTTTCTCTATGCCCTCTTCTGCTTCATCGTTGTCCAAACACTCAACAAAACCTGCCATCAGCTTCTCACTCATAGCCTGTAGAAGAGATATGGAATGAATTTTGAAAAAAATATTAGCTGACATTTCTCCAGCATGTTCTGTATTATTCATTCATCGAGTATCATTCTTGGTAGATTAACAGGCAACACATATTGACATATTTTACCCATTTACTTCTCTTCCTCTTAGACTTATTCAATCCCTGTCTCATTCTTTTACTTTTAATTAGTGTGGAAAATCTTTTAATAGGAATGAAAATTCCAATTACATACCTTGTCGTGAGTGAAATCTCCTACAAGCCTGCTTTGAATTTTGGGGTAGCGGGCGATGCAACAAAGAATCTTGGCACTCTGGAAGGCTGCCTCAGGATTAGAGCTACTATGGTATAAATAACTACCAAGGACAAAAAGCACAACCAGGGAATCAAAAAGAGTAGCTCAGGGATGTATTAAATGTGACTAGAAAGAAAGAAAGAAAAGATTCCCTTATCAGTCCCGCAAGGGGAAATTTGGATTTCTCTGCATTTTTGACCCAACCTATTGTATAGGAGCAGTGAGCTGCCAACATATGGCACTTGTGGAGCAGTTAGGGGTTCAGTGTCTTGCTCAAGGACACCTCGACATGCTGTATGCAGGACCGGAGATTGATCCTCCAACCTTCTGATTGCCAGACGACCGCTCTTCCCACTGAGCTATGTCGCCCCTAAAGCTTTTGCATTGGCCGGGAATCGAACCCAGGCCTCCCGCGTGGCAGGCGAGAATTCTACCACTGAACCACCATTTCATTAATTGTTGATGGTTATTAAAGACTTGTGAAACAATATTTATGATTCAACATGATTAAGAGATAAAATGCCTCTATCTATTCCCTTGGTGTCACGAGCCACCATCAGCCTCGCATGTTTACATGAGCTGTATACATGGTAGCTAGTATTTGGCATTTAACTTAGAAACCTTGTGCATTGTATTTGATCAGGACACCATCCATCCATCCATCGTCAACCACTTATGTAAAATCGGGTCACGAGGGAACTGGAGCCTATCTCAGTCCTCACTGGGCGAAAGGCGGGGACACACCCTGTACAGGTTGCCAATCCATCACAGGGCAGAGCAGTTAGGGGAACAGTGTCTTGCTCAAGGACACTTCAACACGCTTCTCTGTAGGTGCAGGGATTGAACCTGCAACCTTCCGATCACCGACTGCTCTACCCACAGAGCTACGCCACCCCTTGACCAGGACACTAAAATTTAAATTTTTCTTTTTGCCTTTCATTGGGTTTCATGTGAGGAGGAAAGATAAACATGAAGTCTTCCTGCACTATTTCTGGATGCAATATAGTGAAGAAAATGACAAGCCATTCAACAGGACAGCCCATACCTGGCAATGTTGACAATGTGCTGGGCCCTGCGACTCTGTGGGCTGACTCCCTGCAAGAGCTGCTCAATTGGAGATACCAGCAGGGAGGCCTGGCTTTCCCTTAGGAGGTCCATGAACACCACCTCTTTCTGCAGGACCAAGTCCAGCAAACACAAGCAGTGGAGTACTGCTGACTCTAAGTGCTTCTTACCTGGAAGAGCATGAGAATAAAAAGAAAGATTATTTATGGAAAAATTGAAGTAAATAGCACCCCATTAGAAATAGACAAAAGTAGAGCACACTAATCAGAAGACAGCCGTGTCTGTATGGCTTTATATATGTATGATACCATTTGCATATGCTCCCTCACCAGGAAATGGTGCATAGGTGTCTAGCTGTAATACCCCCTCCTCCAGCAGGCTAAGACAAAGGTCAAGTGTGGGTGAGTCATTGAGTAGATGGACCATAATGCTATGGCCAGGAGGCTTGTTGGCTGGGACCTGCTCTCCTTGCAGCTCCACCATCTCCTGGACAAAGTCTGAAGGCTGGGGCTCATAGTCCCGCAGTAGCTTATGGAAGACCTCCAGGACTGCATCAGCTACCTCCCACTGAGACATGGAGAATTGTAGAGGGAGTAGGGGTGGGGTGATGAAATGCCACAGTTCAACAAATAAGATGGTTGGTAAATAAAAGTAATAATGTTCATTTGAAAAGAAAAGTGAACAAGAGAAATTACCTTATTAAACAAATTTTCAGTAAGTCATCAATTTAAGAGCAACTCATATAATAATTCACAATGCATATTTGAAATGTACATACATTCATATTGAGATATGAATCCCTTCTCAAACTGTAAAAATATGTGGATTATTTAGATGGAGTTTACCATTTCATAAAACTTATTTCATCTTTACTTGAGCTCCAGTACCCCAAATGCCTACATTTATACTTTATTTCCATTGGTATCTTACAATCCAATAAGGCTGTCAGATTTAATCTTAGGTTTTGAGTCTAAATTGGGGGAAATGCTGCTTGGATCCTAAATCATCTTTTGAACAGGAAAATGTACCATTGTTTACTAAATGTTAAGAGAGGTGAAGAAGAAAATGAAGACATGATGGTATCTTCTACAAATAAAGGAGATGGTTTCAACATCTTTTGTTCATTTATGAATTGTTAATAAATATGTGAGTTATGCTAGCTTTTGCTTTATCTAGAATTAGATCAACAAGCAGAGATTACACCATTCTGTGACAAAGGCACTAGTTTGAGTGAAGCCATTTGCAGGATGCTGCACCTGGCCTATATTGAATTTATCAATCACAAAAGTAATTTTAAAGATTTGATTTTGTTCTTTTTTTAAAATTCCAATAAGTCTAATCTCTGTTCTAAGAACAGGCAGCGTCACCTTAGACAGCCTCTTGAGAAGAAATGTTTTGCAGCATACCTTCTCTGATGGATGGCGATACGCTCTGGTGGGGAAGGGAAGGAAAACAGAGTCACGTAGGAATATTAAGTAAGGCTGGAACCCTGGTGCACGGTGTCCTGCCCCCAGGTTGACTAGCAGACTGCTTTCAACCAATGTGCTGATCAACTGACAGAAGGCCCGTGTCAGAGGGTATTCTTCACAGCTCGACTCAATCTCATTCAGTTCCAGCTAAGAGGGGAAAACAGAGGTCTGGAGTTTAGATGAAGGACACATTCATTCTCCCTCTGTCTCCAACAGTGTCTACACACAAACTACACAACTATGTAACTTCTGAAAATCCAGCATGAAGTCAAATGTAAATGCATAAAAAGTTGACTCAGTTCATCTGAACACATTTGAGAAAAATGTTTCATCACTCATCTAAGTGACGTTTTCAGTCTCAACTGACAACAGATATTCCCACTCTCATAAAGAAAATTGCATGATGACCAAAACCAACAATTGTTTTAAATGCAAAATGGCATGAGTTTCTTCTTCAGCCAAATTTTCCATCAACCCCTCAACATAAAATTGAATATATATTTTAAATTCAAAGTATATTAAATATATATTATACATTATTCTGCAACTTGTTTGTGAATCTAGACACTCAAAACTTTATCCTTTCCCACACTTCAAGATTGACAATGATGGACCATGGCTTCGATGCGCCTTTCCCCACATCCTCCTTTTTGGCAGAGTCTGTAATGAAATGGCTTGCTTAAGAAACCTTAAAAGCAAAGTTTAGACTTCAGTACTGAGGGGACAGCACCACAGGAACAAAAAAAGAGCATGCAACTAAAAGATTCACCTCAATTCCAGCAGTCTGCCTCTGTCCTGGAGCTCGCACTGTCTGCAGAATCTGCAGAAGAGGTAGAGAAACATGGAATTAGACCACTTTAAATGACCTGGTGATTGTCTTGATGAGAAAAGCAAAAATAGCCATCAAAAACGTAACAGGGTAAAAAGAATCTGATTCAGTTCTACAGTGTAATAATCTAGTCTGTATTTAGTACATCCATCCCCGTCTGGTTTGGATCAATCACCAAAGAGGACAAGGACAGACTTCTATAGACAGGTAGGTCTAAATAAAAAAATAATGGTGGCAACCTGATCTTCATTCAAGACACATAGATATCGAGTCAGGAAACAAGCAGGCAACATCTGTTTAATGTAAATATTCTTATATCACTTCGGTGTCATGTTCATCAACATCAGGAATGTATGGAAGTATCCTGCTAACATTTATTCCAACATCTGATTTATTGTCTACACTATCACACTTTATCACCTTTATATAGTCAATCCTTGTGTGTATATCTGAAGATTGTTGTATTGTAGTTCTATCTGAGGTACCTGAAAGCCATGAAACTGATGTCAAATCCCATGTGTATGAAAACTGATAATGGTCCTTAAACTGATTCTGATAGTTCATGATAAAATTACAGGTTTTCATTTTCCTCATAAAAATATACTGTGCTTTGGAACAGAACATTTCATATATAAAATCTCCCAATTTCTTCATACCTACTGCAGAAATGTTGAATAATATTTCTAGTGAACCCACCTGAGAATGCTCAAGAGACTGCCAAAGTGAAGCCGCAATCTCTGGTGACTTTCCAAAGGCAGCCAGGCAGCGTAAGAACTGGGACTTGAGGATCGGTGGAACGCTGCACTGAAGCAACCCCAGCATCACCACCACCGGTGTCCACTGGGGGTGCTCGCACAGAGCCAATCGAGCATTTTCATTCTGGGGGAACAAATAGGTTTACAAAATCCATTTATCCATCCATTTATCATCACCCGCTTATCTAATGTTGGGTCGCGGGGGAACTGGGAGCCCATCTCAGCGCTCATTGGGCAAAATGAAATACATACCCAGGTAATGATGGTTGTGAGCAACTCTAAAAAACAAGTAAGTCCTTCCAGTTCTCTCTGGGTGATTCCCCTCATTGGCGGTTGGCGATAGTATGCTGTCTCTGCATTGGGAAGGTCACGCCGCAGGTTCTCATGGTAAAGCATGAGGGAATGAAAAAAGTGTTCCCACGACACAGAGCTACCAGTTACTCCTTGGATGTTATCACCTGCATACATATATAGACAGTTAACTTCATTTCAATAAGCATGAAACAGCTTATGCTTGCAATTTAATTCTACAGGGAAAAAAAGCATCAGTCATAAAACTTTGTGTGGTACAGTGAGGAATAAACCAGAGTGTGAACATAAAGAGATCCCTTATCAGTCCCGCAAGGGGAAATTTGGATTTCTCTGCATTTTTGACCCAACCTATTGTATAGGAGCAGTGAGCTGCCAACATATGGCGCTCGGGGAGCAGTTAGGGGTTAAGTGTCTTGCTCAAGGACACCTCAACACGCTGTATGCAGGACCGGGGATCAAACCTGCAACCTTCTGATTGCCAGGCGACCGCTCTACCCACTGAGCTATGCCGCCCCTAGCATCTAGTATATCTTAGAGCATATATGGAGAGCTCTTCTTCAGAAGTCAGGTCAGTAACCAGATCTTAACATCAGAAACAGAGATGTTGTGCCCATAAAAATAGGACGGGTTCATGCCTGTCCACCCACCAGCCAGAAAAATAAAACCATTAACCGGAACTTCATTTAAATGCATGGCTATTAGTGGCGTTAATGTATCATCCTGTCATCTCTCTTTCTCATCATGCCGTCAGCCCCCTTGAGGTCTATCCTGAGGTATCTAGACAGTACCAGCTGGTACTTACACTG
>OMLC01042159.1:0-28742 GCA_900302585.1 Regalecus glesne
AGTACGAGATAGTCTGTGTGTGTATTAACACACACACACACACACACACACACACACACACACACACACACACACACACACACACACACACACACACACACACACATATATCCAAAAAATTGACTTTTCTGATAAAACTTTATGCAAATAATTTGCTACCAACCTCCCATCCCAAATGACAGTCTTGCTTTTTTTCCACTGCAAATGGAAAAACAGATAAAGACAATACAACACAAAACATAGAAGCTAAATTATGAAAAGGGGTCATGGATTACAATTCTTATGTAGTATGTAGGAAGTGTGGAGAAGCCCTGCATAGATAACCTAGACAGGAGAGTGGCCAATAATTATGAATAATAGATTGATCATATTGTGCAAAAAAACCCCCCAAAAAACCTCTTTCCATGCACCTGACATCAGAAACACCACATCATGAGGTCTCTTTTGCAAATGATAGACAATCTCACAACATGACTTTCGAAGGAGATGACGCACTGATTATTGACATATCAAACCAAGTCCTTGAACCCTGCTCATGGGCAAAGTTCATGTTGGTGGAAAAAAAGGGTTTTCTAGGTAAAACAACTATTTTGAACATTCACCACGGTAAACTAAACACCACTCTCAGTTGGGTCTGTGTGAGCAACAGTAGGGTGTTAAGTCCTGTTCACACGAGGGTGAGAGGCTGGTTGGCAGAGAAGCCCAAGTGATACCCAACATTTGGTCTTTCACTGAAGAGGGTCTGGTCTGAGGCAAAATATCACATACATAGATATGCACATACACCCATTCATACATACATGTGTACACACCATGCACACACATGCACACAAACATTCACATAGATGGATGGATGATATACAGACAGATGGAAGGATGGATGGATAGGTGGGTGCATGATAGATGGATAGATAGATTGCAACACCATTCCAAATCACAGCAGACATGAAGTTTCAGGAAGGAAACTCAAGGTTCACCGAGCAAATAAATGATTTCTCAAGTTGTGGCGAAGTGGGGAAAGCTCACAAAGCCTTGCAAGCAGTTTGGCAAATGTACAGACCCTGTCTCCTACGCTCACATGCCCACTCCTTCCACACGTCTCCTCACATCCTCATGTATCTCTGTGAGGAGCGGGCAGGGCGGACATTCTGAGGCAGTTTCGCCTCTGCCTCTCTCCTGTCTGACACTCAGATCAACCGGGACGGACCTGGCGTGACGTCACCGCAAGAGAGCAAGAGGCGCAAGTAAAGCAAACAGCGCGACTCTCCACTGAGACCCCCTCACTCGGCCCACGCACCGGTCCCGACCACACCAGCGCAAAGCATCGCACAGGTGGCCAGAGAGAAAGTCGCCGACACCACCGACAGCTCCTGTGAGAGTTGGTCCGAAACTTGGATTTACATACAGTCCGTTTAACTCCGACCGGCGGGAATATTGACTTCTCCAATGTCGCTCGCAAAATGAGAAACAGTGGAGTGGAGAATGAGAATCAATCGGAACCTCTTGCTGTCAAAGGTAGGCCTGAATACATCTTAAATAAAAATAATAATTAAAAAATAGTACTAACTCAACGTGACTCTGCTTTCTCTAACTCTAAATGCCACTGGGTTATTCTGGTCTGCACTGTTCAGAAGCCTCTCAAATTGACAGGGTAGGGTAGTAGTAGCCGGTGTGGCCCGTCTCTCTCGCCGTAGGTCGGAACAGATCCGTAACATCTGTCTTGAGTTCGGGTCCGTAGCTCGCCCGGACGAGAGGCGAGGAGCGCACAGGAACCAAGCCGACAGGGGTGCGATGTTTAAGACTCACGTCCACGTTGACGACGACACAATCCTACACAAAGCCATTCAAACATAGCACAGAGATGGTAGGAAACACACATGCAGTGTAGTTTTGATGCTAACTTCACAAAAGCGCCTGTTTGGTAGTTTCGGGAGAAAGTCAGACAGCTGCGCGGAACGTTTGCCGTCAGTGTGCAAAGAAGTTATTTTCTAAAGTTCCGTTTTAAACCACCCCCCATTAAATAAAAACTGCTACTAAATAAACAAGCGGGTGAAATGATTTGGAAAATAAAGCTCCTTTGAGTACCTGATGACCCTCAAGTCACAAAACGTTGTAAACGTGGGTATGAAGATCTGCAGAGTAACAGAAACGGATGCTGTGGCAGGTTAGAAGCAGACGAGGGGGGGTCCTGCTGAGTTGCACCAACACCGAGAACAGAAAAACTGTTTTCTAACTCTGTACCCAATGACTGGAACTGTGACCACAAAAAAGAGGTGAAACAGTTCAACTGAATCAGAAGTTTATTAAGAAACGTTTCGTCACTCACCAGGTGACTTCTTCAGTCTGAGGTGAAAACAGACATTCCCCTCTTATAAACGGTACATTGATACCACACAACAATAAGCTGGGTTCAGTGGCAATGAGCACCATTCACATTGTGAATGGTGCTCATTGCCACTGAATGTGCAGTTGATCATCCAACTCTCATATGAAACCAACCTATTGTTGTGTGCTATAACCGTACTGTTTATAAGGAGGGCTGTTTGTTTTCAGCTCAGACTGAAGAAGTCACCTGGTGAGTGACGAAACGTTTCCAAATAAACTTCTGATCCAGCTGAACTGATTCACCTCTTTTTTATGATCTCCATACCTGGATTATTGAGCATGCATCAAGACAGACCAGAACTGTGATTTAACAATCTCCCATGAGACGTTGAAAGTAGCTCAAAATTATGTGGAGAAAAAAAAGCTCGATACAAACTCGGTCTGACTGTCAAATGTGCACGACGAGCATCATCCATGTGACACCTGATTAACACGACACATCTTTACACCTAGCGACTTATTTGTTGACGACTATCCATCGAATGTGAGCAGGTGACGCAGAAGAGATTAAGTATGATCATCCTTATCTGTGTGTTTGGTAATTCAAACATGAATAAAAAGGGCATTTTTCACGGTGAGTTTAATGGCTGGATGGGATTATTTGTTCTCAGTCGGGTCCAGCTGAGCCCGTGGGGACCTCCTGTCCCTTTTTGCATTTTATGACTCAGAGTTTAGCTAACAAGGTTTATCTTTGCTGGGTAAACTCAGTGTACAGATAACATAGCAAACATATTCCTTGTCACCGCTGCACATCTGTGCAGGTGATGTAAGTCTCCTCAGGCGACTTGCTGCCTCAGCCTAATGTATACTAAATTAGTGGTGCGATGCTGTATGTTGACTTAATTGACAAACATTGGCAGCCAGGTCCGGACAGGTAATGCATATGAAATGCACATTAGTGGAGCTTTGTGATTCATGGACTGAACCCCGGCCCTCACGACATCGGTGTTGACGGTAAGGTAAAACCCTCCGTGGTCAGCATTGGCTCCCTGTAGAGCCACTGTGATGCACAATTGGTAATGCTGAATGGTGATTCAAGGTTATAGGTTGCATGGGATAATAGGCGCCATGTGGTTTTGATCCTCATGTGCTTACATTTTGCACATTCACAACAAGCCCCACTGGCTGAAAGACTAATTCTCAACCAAGACTGTCATCTAAACCTCAAGGGGTCACAATGGAAAGCAGAGATCCGTGGATGTCACAAGCCTCACAGTACATTGTGGTGTAGAGTACCAAGCTCCCTGTTGCAAAATGTGCTTTCAGATCAATCCGTGTGTGTGCATTTGGACTGCTTTTACTGCTGACTTCATATTTTGGCATTTTTGGACGTGGATATTTATCTGACTTGATCTGAAAAAAGCTTTATTCCCATCACAATTTACATTCTCTGTCTCATTTGTCTATGTCTCTCTCGCTCTCTCTGCCCTACTGTGTATTTTTTTCTCCAAACTATGGCTTGAGGAAAATATCATCTATCATGCATAAAAAAGCAGCTGTCTGACTCCTTCGCGGCTACTTCTGTGAAAAAAAAGGACTAGATTTTATTCTCAGTGTAAATATTACTGGTCCCTTTTTAGCACGGATTTATGTAAATCCGTCAAAGGTGGAATTTACCTACTCTGTCAGGGACGGGGGTCCATGTTCTCTAACACACAGGGTGAAAACAGACAATTAACCGAGCAGTGCACATGAACTGAACGTGACATACATGGGGGAAGTGAAAGAGGGAATCTATATATAGGCCTTTAATCATAGCGATAATTCAGTAGTCGGCCATGTTGTAGCCTAGTTGTGCATCCAGGACCAAATTGGATGCAGATCAAATTGAGGATGTCACTCAAAGACAAGCGCTGCATAACGGACATGATAGGTGATCATATACTCCTTTAATGTCAACGGTGTCATGGTGAGTAGTGATGAAAGGTGCCAGGGTGAAAAGACAAGAGAGCTTCTGCCAGCTGGTAAACGTCAAGGGAACTGTCTGGGTGAGACGAGTCATAAATCACGACGGTCGGTTAAAGAGTGAGTAGACGTTAAGTCATGAATAAACACCGGATGGTGGACAACAGTGATGGTGTCCGGGAAGGGAACCTCAATTAATTCTCGAGCGTTTCACATTTGCAGTATTCTTCTCCAAAGCTACAATCCTGAATATTTGCATGCCAAAAACTGCCCTTTTTGATACTTTCTGTTACTGCCGTGTTTAAGATGGTGGTTTATCCACAGCTATCCAAGTCATTTTAATGGCCACTGTCGGATGGGACATTTATGAGGAGGGGTTGATACAGTGCAATTTGAAGATGGATAGTCATGGCTAACAAGAAGCTTTGGCACACTGAGATCATGATAACTCTTCCGTCAACAGAGATTTCAACATTAGTGCCTGAAAGCCACTTTCAACATCGCCGTGTTTGTTTGGCAGTGGGAAGTCAGTGGTGGGGACTCTGTTTCATTTCAGACCCATCCCTCAGAGTCGGAGTGCTCAAGCAGAACTAAAATGACCTGTAGGGTCAAAGGTGTCTGTGAGTTGAACACAAGCACCAAACCTGGGATTTGACCATCCAAGCCTATGAGTATTACTGGATTAGATGCAATCTTTTTTTCATAGCTTCTCTCCATTCACTCCACTCAGGGTTTCAGTACGTCAGCGTAGGCTATCAAACATTTAACATTGGGAAGAGGGCTGTGGTGTGTTTACTCAAAGCTTCAGAGAGCGTTTTGTAAATCCGAGAAGGCAAAGCGCGGTTTGTAAGTGACTGTGCACAGCACAGGACTCGGGTTAAAGTGCGGCGAAAGCAGAATTTTGTGATGACGAGAGTGGTCGGAGGCACTTGGCTGCACCGTCATAGGTTTCTGAGTGCAGGCTGTGAAACAAGATAAAAGGCACAGAGAGACAGAAAGAGTGAGAGGAACAGAGATTTAACCAGACAGACAAGCGAGACAGTCAGAACTCAGAGAGAGAGAGAGAGAGAGAGAGAGAGAGAGATAAGAGAGACATCCTGAAATCAAAGACGGATACAGAAGCAGATACCAAAACCATACCGAGAAAGGACATTTGTCCAGTCTGTAGAGTCAGAGAAAAGCAGAGAGACTAGAAGAGAAGACACAGAGGTGATGGTCCAAAGTGAGAAAATGAGAAAGAGACTCTCAAATAAGGCCTGGATGGATGGATGGCTAGCCCTCGGCAGTTGTAGAAACAGGTGTAAGTAAGAACAAGAGTGTCAGCACCCATAAAGTGTACATGGTTGGTCTTGTGTCACTGTGTGGGCTCAGGTTCAAGCAATCCTCCATGATGAACCCAGGGGGGGGCTAAGAATAACCTCTACTACAATAGGCTGTCACCCTGTATTTCTACAGAGGTGTGTGCCAGCGGGGTGATAAGGGCCTGCCTGGATACTGCTGCCAGTCTCCACTCGGCCATGTTCTCCTGCCACTCAGCTCACCCACAAATTGACACACACGCGCACGTGTGCACACACACACACACACACACACACACACAGCATGTGGGTGGACCCTCACGTGCCCAAATTCAAACACACACGCACACAAACACGCAGACGTAAATAGATGCGCATCGGCACAGAGACAAAGTGTGTGCAGACGCTGCAGACACACTCAAACACACATCAACTCACACATATAAGGAGATTCAACGCAAATGTGTGTGTGTTCACAAACACACACACACAACACACACATTCACACAAACACGTACACCATGTTTCTATATACAATCGAATGGGAAGGATTAGAACCTATCCCTTCCTGTTAGCAGTAGGAAACGTTTAGCCATGGCTTTATTGAATTAACATCGACTCCCATGTTGTTGCGAGCCCCTGTTGGATAGGCAATTACGCCGCTCGCCCCTTCAGGCACGTGCTGCGTTAAACGGATGAGTTGAGAGTTTATTAAATCTTCCCAAGTACACGTAACAGTGTGCAAGTGGCAAGGCAACTGTCAGCCAACTAAATGAAACCTCCTCAAACAGAGCTCTCTACCTCCTGGAGAAAATGACATTACTTATCTGTTTTTACGGCGCCATAAAACACGATCACTCGTAAGGGCGAGGGAAAACCGCCAGTGGACATGAAACACGTTCAAAGCTAACACAGGTCTGTATGGCTCTGCGCGTGAACATGTTCATGTCCTGCGGAAGTTGTGATTCGGAACTTATCCTGGTGTATTATCATGCACCGTGCAGGCTCAATCCTTGAACCTGGAACGGACTAATCACCACGTTGTACTGCTTCCTACCCAGTGGGGAGGATTTTAACCACCTTTGGTCATTTAAAGAGCAATGGACTTATAGTAATGGTGCTTTTTCTAGTCTAGCAGCCACTTTACATCTAAGCACTTTAAATCATATGCCTCACATTTACCGAGCATGGGGGGGGTAAGGGTTGATGCCCTTTCCTGATGCCCTGCAGTGGGATTGAACCCACGGTGCCTGACTTGGATGTATCTACTCCACTGCTGAACTACTGCGGCCGTAGTATTCCCAATATAAGATAAGCTATTCCTTTATTAGTACCACAAGGGGAGATTTGTAATGAATGGGATTATTAGTGCTAGTGTTCTAAAGAGAATGCATTTTCAATCAGAATTAGAAACCTGAATTAGAAAGCTATTTTATGTTTTATTTATTTGCCAATCGAGCAAAAGAATACTTTTTAATTAAGTAGAGTAAAATGATAATAATGAAAAATGTTTAAAAAAAAGGCCTCAAAACATCGACATGAAACTTGACCTTGTCTCTCTCTCGCTTGTGAGCTTTGACAATCTGGGCGTCTGTGTGGCGACAGCGGTGGTGAGGCTTTTCTCTCAACAGAGTCTGTTCCTATGCTGGGTTTTTATTTTTATTTGGGTCATCGCTGAAAATGACACCTTGTATAAATGTGTCGATGCAAAGACAGAACTGTTTGACCATGGACGGTAAAAATTGTAATTTGAGACTACCTCTGTGTCTGTGGCTACCTCCAAAGGTTTTTTGGTGCAAACTGGGAGGTGGGTTGCTGTAAAAAAAAACTGGGTATAAACAGATTGTGCGTCCAGTCAAGCCTAGATGATTTATTCTCAGTATCAGGGAAAAATCAGCTGAATTCAGTGCTTGACGTTGCTAAATGGTGAATGAGCCATCCTGTCGATGTCAACAAAAAACTTCGACATAAAGGAAGTGGCTGCTCGCCCTTCACGTCCCTCCAGCAGACCGATGACATGTAAATAGTTTCAGTGAGATCTATTTTTGAGGTCTTCCATCTTTGCCAGTGACTCTCTGTTGTTTCTCTGAACCTTGTCAACACACTGCTCTAAGCGTTCCAGTCTGTCACTGTGATCCGACAGGGAAACTTCCTTCCCGGGAATGAAAGGTTCATAGGCATCAAGCTTTTTGCACATAATATCCAATGAAAGATGTATTGATGAGAGTGAAGCTTGGCTGTTGGATATGGAGGCTCCCTGATGTTTCTCTAGCTCAGATTTTAGCACAGTGGTTGAAAGTACGTCCTCGTCTGACTTCTTCACCATTGGAATTCTGTTGCCAGTGTTAGCTCGCCGAGTAGACTCGGGAGCAGCCCCCACTATTTGCGATGTGGTTTTCTGATCCCCCGGTATTGGTGAATCAAGTGATTATTGCAAATTACTTTGAATAAAGTCGATACAGTTGAACGAGTTCACAATTCTGTCACGTATAATATCTGCATGTAAAAATATATGGAATGATGCTCAGAGCCTCTGTCTTAGCTTGCTGCGATACCAGAAGACCATGTGGTTACTTTTCTTTAAATTCTACAAAAGGCTGATTAAATAGACTCCATATCAATCTTCTCATGCTCTTCAGATAGCTCACGTGCCACCAGTGTAACACAGCTAAGAGCCTCTGATCTAGGGTGGGTCATTTAGTAATCAGAAGGTCGCTGGTTTGATGACCAGCTCCTAACTTGTTCCTTGGCAGTTCAGCCACTGCTGCTATATAATAAAATGGGTTGAATGCAGAGAGGAAATTCCACTGTGATGAAATGACTAAAATAAAGCGGATTTAATTTTCTTTCTTTACTGTTCCGTGAGATTACGTTGGTCATCAATTCATCCATCTGCAAAATTTCAATTACATTTCATTGTGAGTGAAGAGGGTGTACGCAGGCTGATGGCTTTGGCCACACACACAGAAGGTCATGTGTGCCTGAGAGAAGTCAGTGGGATTTAAAATGATGGATATATATGTCATGCGTAGCCATCTGACCCCACTGCACCGTCTCCAGATAACTCACACCAGTGAGCCTCACGCTGGCTTTAATAAGATTACTCTCTAAAGAACCACCTACACATGCACAAATATAACTGGACGTCAATGATGGGGATGTTAGCTTTTAATGCTGTTTTCTCAGATGTTTCCTTCTCAGGCTCAACCAAATATTTACATGCATAATATATATACGGTGTCGTGCCAGAGACCTCCATTTGATTTTAAGTTGTGCGGTGATATAAGTGTGGCGAGAGTGAAACCCACATGAGCACATACATTCATATACATCTGTCAAGTGTTATATCTTTAATGAATTACATTACTTGGAAATACAATCATCTCACAAGGGTCCCACTTAAGGAACACTGGTGACCCCAGACCCAATGTAGAAAGCCCCTGCTCGGGAGGTCATTTGTGTGTGCGTGTGTGTGTGTGTATGTCTACCACATATATATATAGGGATGGGGGGACTAATTGTGTCACATAAAACGTCCCTCTCTCATTGGTTGGGGGTGGGGTGGGGGTAACTTTTCATTCTCCCACTCTCACAGAGATCACATGTTCCTCTTCCCTCCACACTGTTACAAGGAAGACGTGAAATTGGAGGTGAAAAGGGAAGACACAACACAGAGGAATCAATAGTGAGATGCAGGAGAGGGGTGGAAAAGATCATAAGACACGGTTTTGGCCTCTCACTTAACCACTCCGCGTACCCTGGAGAAGTTAAGAGTATCAGGACATTTTGTGTTTGTTCGGATCCACAACTGGCGCAGCACTAAAAATATCCCCTCCTCTCTGGCAGTTAGTGTAGGTCAAGGGTCAAGTATAATTCCTTTTGCTCCCCGGCACAGCCTATTATCACAGTACAGAGCACAAACAACTAACATGCTGTCTCAACGACTATTCGGCTGAAAAACTGTCACAACCATGCCGTTGCTATTGGGCTCCAGGCTGGCACGTTGTCGTTTTTCCAAGCCCTAAATCTGTGAAGCATCCTTCGCTCATCTTTGAACCAAGAATTCATACTTCGATCTCATTCCATCTCATCGTGTCCATCTCGGAGTCCTTTCATATGTTCGATGGGTTCTTCATGTGAATATTGAAGTCACATAAAGTACATTAAGTGACTCAAGACACAGGGAAGTGCCAACAGATGAGTTATGTGACATTAGCCAAATCTGCCTCAAATCTCATCTCACTGTAGCATCAATATGGTTTCGGCTGATGTGTCCATCCATCCATCCATCCATCCATTGTCAACCGCTTATCCGAAATCGGGTCGCGGGGGAACTGGAGCCTATCTCCGTTCTCATTGGGCGAGAGGCGGGGTACACCCTGTATAGTTCGCCAGTCTATCACAGGGCAGAGCAGTTAGGGGAACAGTGTCTTGCTCAAGGACACCTTGACACGCTTCTCTGCAGGACTGGGGATCGAACCTGCAACCTTCCGATCACCAGGCGACCGCTGTACCCACTGAGCCATCCCGCCCCCTAGTATATTATATTGATTCACAAAATCCTTTATTAAAATCTTGGAATACTTACACAGGTTATGGTGTAAATGCTGACTCCTAGTTCACTTTATTCCTCCAACCAAGTCTAAAGCATACTTTTCATATTTATGTACAAGTCCTACTCCCACATGTATTTACTTTCAAGCAGTTGTTTATCACTTTATTGCTTTTACATTTGCTTGACATTGTAACTCCACCCTTGAGTGATGGCTAGGTAGGGTGACTCTACATGTCAAAGCTGCAAAATCAAAGAAAACTGTCATGTTTATTAGTGTTTTGTGCAATGAAAAATGCCACTGGCGCCAGACAGATTTTTCATGAAAGGCAGTCTGCCAGATTTGTTGCCTGCTTTCTCAATCTCATTCAGTTTCCCAAACATGAAATCCCTCTTCATCTTTCATCATCATCATCATCATCATCACATCCCCTTGGAACTATTCAAGGACTCAAGAATAACCATAGATGGGAAATCAGCTTTGATGGAGACTTGATGCTGTGTATTGATTCAACAGATAGGTACAATGACCAACTATTTGTAGCATGGGAGGGAGAGATAAGCCTGGTAGCTTGGTCTTCAAATAAAAAGTATTTTGTTGAGAGAAAAGTGACATCTTTTAAAACAGTTTAGAATTAGCTTATTCTAGAATATTTAGGAAAGCTCATGGACAGATAAGAACATATAAACTGATATGTCAAAAATTAGATAAAAACAACAACTAACACTACCCCAGGGGTGACATGGTAGAGCAGTTGTCTGTTATTTGGAAGTTTGCATGTTCGATTCCCAAACCTGCAGGGTTTGGGAAGTCAAAGTGTCCTTGAGCAAGACCATGTTCCCCTAATTTCTCTGCCCTATGGTAGACTGGCGACCTTTCAAGGGTGTATCCCTGCCTTTCACCCAATGAGAACTGAGATAGGCTCCAGTTCCCCCGTGACCCGATTTCGGATAAGTGGTTGACAATGGATGGAAACTAACACCCAACAGTTAAGATTCAAGTATAAGCCTTTTTTTAACATGAATGCCAGGTAAACAAGGAGAGAGATACAACACACGTTTCCACATATAAATACAAACATATGCACACACAAAAATAACTTCCAAAACAGAGAGGGAGTGTTTGAGCTATTTCTTATGGTTCATTTTCTTATTACAACATGCTGCAATAACAGCTCCACACCCCTTCACACACACTCATATATCCATCTTAGAAACAGCCGACTTACGGGAGTTTTCCAGGAGTATTTTGGGCAGGTGACAGTCTCTCTCCAACAGTAACCGCAACAGCAACCTGGGACTGCATCCGGGGTCAGAGGTCAGCAGCCTCAGATGACATTGAGTGGCTGGCTGGCCCGTCAGCCCCTCTCTGTGCACAAAGAGAAGGAAAACAAAGTTGACAGTTCTGCAGTGTCAGGTGAGTGTATAGATAGCAGTCCATTTAGCAAGAGACAACAGGGGAAAGGAAAAGATGAATAAAAAAACACCAAGGCTAAAAGACAGAGACAGAAATCAAAACCCTTTTTTTGTGGACAATCTGGGGAGAAATGTTGATTTATTTATGCTGTAACTGCCTTCAATGTCACTCACTCTCTATATAAGCTTAGTCTGCAGATGCCTTCATGCTCACTTACTTATAGAGTGCATCGGGAAGGAATTAGTTCTAATCTTGGCTAGCTAAAAGCAAATTAACATTTGGGAGGAAGCCAAATACATGAATATACAGCAGTACCCCCCTCCAACATCTTTTTGTATAACCAAAAGGCTGCAGCCAGCTGTGGGTAATGAGCCGTATCCCTGACGTGTGGGTGTGTGATGGTGTGAATGAGCACATGTGTTTATGTGTGCATTTGTATATGTGTGTGAGCCAGTGTGGGTATGCATGGATGTGCACTATGGTGCCTGTGTGTGCTTACATTTGAGTGCAGTGACACGCACGTGTCTGCATGTTACTTTATACATCTCAATAAAATCTAATGGAAGGAATGGACAGAGTGTGTTTGAAAGGAGAGAGGAGGGTCGCGATACAGGGGGTGGCTGCCCGGCCCTGGGTATTAGCCATTCCATTTGAGTCAGAAAGCCTGAGCGTGGTGCACCCCGCTGCTTGACTGAGGAACTCTATGCCTCGACCTGACAGTGCAATTTATGATGTCACTGGGACTGCAAATCCAGAAGAAATCCTCTTTTAACTGCTCTGATAAATCTACCCAGCTACAACGAAGGGTCAGCTAGCAGAACCAAGACAAACACACACACACACACACACACACACACACACACACTCTCACACTCATATGCTCACACTTGCACACAGGCACTCACACATATGCCCAGAAATCATAACTTTGGATGCTGGGTTCTTCTTTATTAGCTGTAAGGCTTGTTGATTTATTTACATGCCTGGTGATCTTATTATTGTTTTATTCAATAACCATAACAATGGGTTTTATTTTAATGGACTGGGGAGAGATCTCATGCTACAGGGGCCAAGTCCTGGATTAGGACCTGTGGGTCTGGCTGGGGGCCACTAACCCCCTCCAATGCACAGAGGAGGTGGGAGCAAAAAAATAAAGAGGTCATAAAAAGTAAACTAATTTCAGTTCTCCCTGACTTAGGTTTAAGAGCAACAGGGGGAGGAGTGGGGGGGGTGGTTTGATTTGTGTTCCATCAGTATACAATGACATCACCCCTGGCTGAGAGGGGGGTGGGTGAAGAAGAGAGGGGAGTGAATGCTAGGGTGGGAAATAATTCACTGCACCTCTCCAAGTCAAAACAGTTTCCATATACTAGCATGCACACATATTAACACACAAACACACACACACACACACGGACACATACTTCAGATCTGTGTTCTGTGTTGACAACTTACATATTAAGACTTCAGCAACAATCAGCATGAATGAAATCAGAAGTTGTGTTTACTTTTTCTTCTCACTTTCTTTCTTCTCCATGTCTCATGTGGACCATTTCTTTCTTTCTCTATTTGTATCTGTCTCACATTACCACAACCACTCTGGATTTAAGCCCTGAGCAAAGGGCTAGTATGGTCATATATGTATCTACAGGTATGGCCCAAACTCAGGACACACATATAGTTCTCTGTGCGATGAAAGGAGGTGAGTGTAATAATTTAGCTTACCAGAGTTTGTGTGTGTGTATATCTATACCAATGTGTGTTTGGGATTTCTTGTTACTTACTGGATGGATTGTTCCGTGAACAGGTCTGGATTGATAGCGTTTAGCCAGCGCACACCATCGCTGCAAAGCTGGTATTCTGTAGAATCTCTCACCGGAATACTCAAAAACGTTCTTAAGTATAACAAAACAAAACAAAAAACAGATCAAGGTATTACAACATAAAATCAAATTTAAGCTACACACAATGTATTATTCCTGGACTTATTAGATCTGTGAAATTCAGACCTTGTGCCCTAAGAATCAGTTCCACCATCTTGCACTTAACTTTTTTGCTATGGTGCATGGTGTTATAAATAAACCTTCAAATGATATAATGAACAACTTTGGTTAGATACAAAATAAGTACTGACCCATACAGTATAGAAAGGGGTGCTGTAACAATGACCATGACAGTGAGGAGCTGGTCACACAGGCTGTGAATTTGGGACGACCAGTTGCACCCCTTTGCCATGATGACGGCTGACGATGAGGAGTTGGAATGCACCAAGGCCTCAATGCTGTCACACACACTCCACATCAGCTGCTCTACATACAGCAACACGGCTGTGATGTCACATCTGGGAACACACAGTAATGAGACAGTAATAACAATAATATGTGAAAGAACAGAAAACACAAACTGGGAGGAGATACAGAACAAAAAGATTTAGGAAGAGAAAGAGTGGGAGAGAAATGGAGGAAAGAGAAGAAGACCAGAGCAGAGAGAGAGAGAGAGAGAGAGAGAGAGAGAGAGAGAGAGAGATAATCTGTGTCTCCAAAGACTAAAATACCATGACATCAACACATAACAACATCATCAGCTGGCCAGATAGCTCGTGGAACCTCCCAGTAAGTTTGCAGTTGGAAAGCTGAGGTACTGCTGGCTTTCAATTTCACCATAAAATTCATCCTTTTTGTGTTTAAATGCACATAAATCTGTTTCCTCAATTGGTTGTAGAGAGCTGCTTATCATCTTTCATCTCCTCATCCATGCTCCTCTCTCTGTCTCCCTTTGTAGCCAACACTGTCTTTAGAGACACACTGAAGACCTGAGGAGGTTTATGAGTACTCAAAGGGGGATTATATACCTCAGAGGCTTGGGGCAGTTTGGAAGATCCATCTGCTTATCATAGCCTTACACTTTGCAGAACCTGACTACACAAGTGTCCATGTGTGCAAACAGACATCTCCAGGAAACACAAACCAGGCTCATTGTTGACATCATGGTATGCAGTACTTGGATTCTGTATGTAAGCAGTACATGTTCCACCTTACTCCTTGTCAATGTCCAGTGATCAAGACAAGGATACACTTGGATAGAAAGGAGAGCAGGAGAGTCTTGAGCCTGTGCTGTGGGTGGTTTCATTATGTGTTAACACTATGTAAAGACCACCCTTGGTCTCATAGGAGCTGGGCGAGCAGTGAAAGCAGCAAGAGGAGGGGATCAGAGATTGCTGAGGGACAGCGAACCTAAAATTGCAAGGTGTATTGCCAAGGACAGGTCAAGCAATTACAGGTCTAAAAAGCTGAATCTTAAAAAGATGTTGGTCTCTTAATCTAAGTATGTATCTATTGTAATGCAATCCTCAGTATTTGTAGTAAATATGTTACATTATCTTTATAAAGAAAGGTTCCGTTGGGCTACGAGATAGATGTAAAAAGAAAAAGTGATATTTATAAAACAAAATTCAACTGTATCTCTCAAAGATGATGACATAAATCCTGTAATAATCATAATAATAATTGCTTCGGCTTTTTGGCTATGGTCAGGTATAGCGTCTGTTTTTATTGCTTCTCTGCCTCTTGGATGGGATCGATTTGAGGGTAGCATACCTCAGGAGTAGGGCAGTCATCTAGTAATCAGATATTGGGGGTTTGATCACTGTCCCCTGAAGAAATCATATCAGGGTGTCCTTGAGCAAGACACTGGACCCCAAAATGTTCTCTGAGTGCCATGTGGCAACTGCACTCAGAGAACATTTAGGGGTCCAGGGGGGTGGTATAGCTTTAGGGGTGGCATAGCTCAGTGGGTAGAGCGGTTGTCTGGTGAACAGAAGGTTGCAGGCTCGATCCCCAGCCCTGCAGAAAGCATTTCGAGGTGTCCTTGAGAAACCCCAACTGCTCCCTGAGCACCGTATGCTGGCTGCTCACTGCTCCTACACAATAGGATGGGTTAAAATGCAGAGAGAAAATTCCACTGGCCTGTGTCATGGGGCAATACACCGATAAATAAGTCAATAAATAAAATAAACAACAGGATGAGTTAAACGCAGAGAACAATTTCCACCAGCATGGTTGTGTGGTGAATGAAACAACTCTATTTGAATCTATTTCTACCACAATGAGTGCTTATCCACAACTTTTCAGGATCCCATTAACACAATGGTATCTAGCATGTGAGGCTTGAAACTATTACGCTCTTAAGACTGTTGGCATGCTCTGAGGTAGACAATCACCAGATGACCACCATACTTTACATCAAATAATTTCTAAATTAACTCTCATACTTAATCATAACATACTAAATTGCTTCTCATTTTGTCAGTAAAGGTCAAAACTGGGCTATGGACCTATTTCTGTTGAGTACTTATGTCAGTATTTAAAGCTGTTCAATCTGTTCCTCCGTCCTGGCACTGAGAACTACAAACATAGAAGCAGCCATTGTCGGTCGTGTGCTGTCAGCTCAGCAGAAAATGGTTCCCATCCTTGTAAAAATGATGTCCTTGGACCAAAGTTAATTCAGGCAATTTAATGTATTACATACTATTTATGGTAATGCTGTTGCATTTTCACCTTGACTGTAGAATTGGTTGACTACCTATCCAACACAGGCATCACCACAATGTCATCATGATTTGACCTTTTTCCTACTTGGCATGTCTGCTGGTACACCAGTATTCATCCTATCCAGTCCAATATTTGACAGTGGTATATGGTGAGCATGTATCCCTGACCATGGTAGAGATGCCAGCTGGTATGTAACCTGACTCCATAGTCCAGATGGGTAAAATAGCGCTCAATGGAGATAAATCATATACTTCAGCTTTGATTTTGTTATTGGCCTGTTTCCCTCTGAGAACCAACAAAGGACAGCACGGTGGCTCAGTGGTTAGCACTGTCGTCTCACAGCAAGAAGGTCCTGGGTTCGAACTCCCGGCCATTTCAGGTCATTTCTGTTTGGTATTTGCTTGTTCTCTCTGTGTCTGCATGGGTTTCTTCTGGATAATCCAGTTCTCTCTCACCATCAAAAAGACATGCATGATAGGGTTAATACTCCTGCCTGTGCCCCTGACTAGGGCAATAAGAAATAGAACTGGAGTTGGTCCTCAAGCACTGCATTGCAGCTCCCACTACTCTTATACAATGGGATGTCTTGATACATGCTCAATAATCCAGGTAAGGGAAATCCCAAAAAAGGTGAATTGGTTCAACCGGATCAGAAGATTTTCAGAAATGTTTCATCACTCTAACAGGTGACATCTTCAGTCTGAGCTGACAACAGCACCCCCCACCCCTATAAACAGTACATCAATACCACACAACAATAGGCTGTGTTCATATGTAAGCTGGGTGATCAACTGCACATTCAGTGGCAATGAGCACCATTCACAAAGGATTGGGGAATATTTGAAATCACGGCATTGTAGGATGATGACTGATATACTCTCAGGCCTACAATGCCAGGATTGCAAATATTCGACTGAAGGTGCAGTTAATGACCCAACTTGCATATGAACCCCGCCTATTGTGGTGTGGTATCACTGTATTGTTAATAAGTGGGGGAGATGCTGCAGTCTGTTCGGACTGAAGAAGTCACCTGCTATAGTGATGAAATGTTTCTGAATAAACTTCTGATCCAGTTGAACCGATTCACCTTTTTCGTGATATAAAAAAGGATGGTGCGGGGGCGGCATGGCTCAGGGGGTAGAGCTGTCGCCTGGCAATCAGAAGGTTGCAGGTTTGATCCCCGCACCTGCAGAGAAGTGCATTGAGGTGTCCTCGAGCAAGACAATATTCCCCTAATGGCTCTGCCTTGTGAAAGACTGGCGACCTATACAGGGTGTACCCTGCCTATCGCCCAATGAGAACGGACATAGGCTCCAGTTCGCCCGCGACCCGATTTTGGCTAAGCGGTTGACAATGGATGGATGGACAAAAGGATGGTTTAAATGCTGAAAAAAACATTCATTGTGACCTATAATGACAAAATATATGTGTTTTCTTTCATCTTTTCATTTTACACATTTTAGCTATCTAGAAATCCAAACCATAAATACCTAATTTGCTGGTGTCTCTTGTATGAAGGCTGGACACCAGCATATCTTCGTACCAGCACCTGTAACGTCTCACACAGCACCTGGGAGAAAATCTCTCTGGCCAGCTCTGCTGGAAGGACCTCCCACAAGTCACTACGCAGGCCACACAGGAAGTAGAACCACATATGCACTGAGAAAGAACAGCGCTCACCCTGCAGAGGCAAAATGGGGTAGGGGTGCATAGAAGCAGGGTAGCAGGAAAAAGAGAGGAAGAGGGTTTAGAATGTTATGTTATGGTATGGCGTCTGAGAGTAAAACAAAAACAAACCGATGACACTGAGGGGAAGGAAGAGTTAGAAATAGAAATACACAGAGAGAGAGAGAGAGAGAGAGAGAGAGAGAGAGAGAGAGAGAGAGAGAGAGTGAGGGAGAGAGGGAGGGAGAGAGAGAGAGAGAGAGAAATGAAGCAGAGGAGAAGTGAGACAGAGACAGGTCTGTCAACACCAGGATGTCTCGGCGGTCACGCCACCTGCATTCTGCACCTGGGCTCCTCACCCACTGGGATTTTATACTGCTTTAAAGTCCTGATCTGGGGAACACATCATGGCAAACACTAGCACATATATGCACACATGGGTGCACGCGTGCACACGCACACACACACATGGAGACTAACAAGTAGAAGAGAAGTCTAAAACTTCATTGAATGAGAGAGAGAGACAGAGAGAGAGAGAGAGAGAGAGAGAGAGAGAGAGAGAGAGAGAGAGAGAGAATATCTTGGCATCCCAAAGTTTTTGAACAGGAGAATGTGATTCATTAGTCTCCCTGTTCAACCTCCAATGAACTCCTCCAAAAAATAGTTTCTGGGAGCTACACACCGACTCAACCCAAGCTCAGTATTAACTTATTCCCATCTTTTACTTGTCATTCCCCAAAGTGCCCAGATCTTTCTCACTTCACCTAATCTAACTGCTCCTTCCGCTCTCTCCTTCCTTTCCTTTCCCTCCCTTTCCTCCCCAGAGCCCGTCATTTAAGAATTGGTGCTAGATGGAAACCTCTTCCACTTCTAGTGAAAAGGACCAACCTGGTCCTTAGATCCAAACCAACAGCAGCAACATCTCAACATATTGAAGTTTCTTTTTAAATACCCTCCTCTTTTTAATGTTCTACAAAAACGCCATCAACAACTCATGCCCTTATAATTATAGTATCCTCTCAAGAGAACAACAATGATACCAGGAAATTACTCACCTTGAAATGTGATGGGAATTTTGTTTCATAAAAAGAAAAAAGCCAGAAAATTGCCTTATGGATAAAAATGTGTACCATCATTGTAACATTTTGAAGAGATACCATATGCTGTGCTGGGGAGATATAGTAAATCATGAACAGTTCTACCTCCCCCATGGTCTAGCCCCAGCTTCTCAGAAGGAGTTAACAAAGAAAAACTGAAATAGGCAGGCTCTAGAGGTGGCAGTTTAGACCCATTTGGCTAACGTGCCTTTGGTCAATAAGATACGATAGGGATTCACCAACACTTGCTTTATTTACCAATAATTTAGAAATTAGCCACTGGACAATCAAAAGTGCTTCCATGACCTATCTTGAAAACTTTCAGAGCTGTTCTATCTATTTAGTGGGGAAGGGTGTATTATATGTGTCAGTGCTTGTTTATTGTGCCGAGTGAGCTTCAAGTGGGCTGCTCTATTCTGTTTTCATGTACTAAGAAAATGTGAAGTCGAATTATGACAATTTCTTGTAACATAAGATTGAAGTTATGTTTAGGGATTATTATGACATAGAATGAGTTTTAGGTAGTATGTGCTGTTTCTATTTTGCCAAGAGACAAGAGAGGAAAATTAGCCACGTGACTAAATCTACTATATTTACATCTGACTGTAAATTTTCATTAATATAAACTGTCCCATTAAATAAACAGATACACAATACAAAAAAATACAAATGTTTAGATGTTCAATCACTTGTAGGAGTATTTGATTTATGCTAAAAAAAAGGTGTTTTTTTACATTAACATGAAGAGAGCAAGAGAAACAGGGTCTGGACACGCAGTACCCAGTTTTTATGATCTGAAGTAGGCTGTGTCATTGCCAAGATTACAGGGTCACACTAGAGACCTGAACAGACATGCCTGAATGACCACCCCTTCAAACAGCTGGACTCAATTTACCCAGCAAAGACCAAGAAAGAATTAATACACATGTACAAAGACACAACCATAAACACAGACATGTTTGAATCCACACACACACCCACATACGCATGCATGCACACACACGCACACACACACCTGCGCACAGCAGGTCTGTCTGACCCCATCGACCTAAGGAAGGAGGGAAGAACAAAGAAAAAAAATGGCAAAAGTGAGGCAGAATGGGGAGGGGGGGTAGATTGGTTTAAGGGCATGAAGGTAAGGGAGTTCCAGGGGCCCTATGCTGTTTCCAGACAGTCCCAGTGTAAACTGCAGACTTCAGACAGCTGAATCCCTGGAGCCCCTAGGGCAGCATGGAAGCCACAGATGTTCGCAGGGAGCTCAGATTAGAAAGTCGGGTTAGAAAAGAGAAAGTGGGAGGTAAAGGCATATTGTGAGAAGGAGAAGAAGGAACAATAATGTTCCCAGGTTTAATTTTTAGAGTTTCAGAAAATTGACAGAACAAGTCAGAAAAAGGTGTTAGAAATTATGCTTTTTCTTACTTTACCAAAAAGTTATAAAAACTAAACAATAGCTCCTTTTCCCCTTTCATTGTAATACGTGTTACCTTTTGGAAGAATTTTCAGTAAAGACAACTATTTGACAAATATAGTAACAGATCTTATTTCAGCTTGTTCCCTTGTTTTCAGGGGTTGCCACAGTGGATTTCAGTTTCCATTTGGTACTCTGTGAGGCCACAGCATCAATAGTGGCCTCAACCAATCTGGTGTGGTGATTTTAATCCGCATACTGATCTGGCAAAATTCTATGTTGGATACCCTTCCTGACACAACCACTGACCCCATGGATCAGAAAATGGACAGAAACTCCATTGAAAGTATGTGAAGCTTTGTGGTAAAAGTTAGCTAGTACATGACCTTAGATAAACTTTTACAAATTGTCTGCTACTATTTGGAAATGTGTGGTACTTGAAAATAGTCTATTACATACAATTCTTTAGACACTGGACATTTCTAACGGTCACTTAACTCCCTGCATGTAAAAAAAGACCTGAGATATTGACTTGACCCAATTTTTTATTTATTTATTTATTTTTAAGCTGTATATATTGCAGCTGCATGTAGTTACTGAGATTTAACATCACAGAATGGTTTTTCCATAGGTAACAATATGTGTTACCTATGGATGTGGAATAAATTTGAAACTTGACTAAAGCCAAACAATAAAAGTGCTGCTAGGAACCATAGGATGATGCAGTGCACTTAATCTCACTTGGAGTGTTTTGGTTAATAGATGATGTTTACCCGATCAGATTGTTTTAGAATCAGTGTGAGAACACTTTACCTCATAAAAGGGTTTTGGGTCCATCCAGTGATGGCTCTCAGCATCATGAAGGATGCTGGCTGAACAAACCCGGACACAGTAGCCTGTCAGCTGATCCTTCAAGGCCTCTGTCATCTCTTCATACCTCTGGATGGGTAGAAGGGTCAAGGGTCTGGCCAAGCAGGAAGAAAACAGTACAGGGTATAAAAATAACGTTCGTTATAAAGACACTGCACTTGAATGCCAAGAGTTTGAGTGGGAATAATATATTCTAGGATGCACAGCTGCCTTTATATGGGAGCAATCATGTAACATTGAGATAAATGATGAGATGAAAGAATAGATGCTTTATCTTGAAGTTCAGTGTGACATTTAATATCCCTTCAGTGGACCTTTATGTTGATACTTTCCAGAAAGAGCTAGTAGTTTAACAGGGGTGCAGGAAGTTTAAGACCAGGGAATTGATGATTGTGGAGAAGGGGAAGTGGTTTATGACTGAAGGGGTCACAGTGCAGGTACAGGTAAAGAGGAGTAGGGGGGCCAGAGGTGGGGCAATAGGGGCAATGAGGGCAGAAAGAGCACCAGGAATAGCTTTAGAGCACATCTATGGAGAGCAGAGGTTAAAGTAGTATTATGGTGTAGATAAAGTCAGCAGATGTAGACACAATGTGGCTGTCATTACCAAATGCCTATCAGCTATGTTGTGTTTCTAGAACCTTCCTTCAAAAAGAAAACGCTCATATAAATGTCTAACTTTTTCTAGCTCTTCTCTTCCCTCTCTAATGCTGACACAAAATATGGAAATCTTTAGTTATCCCTCTGAACCACAGCATTTTTGATTATCCTTGATCACCTTTTGGACTTTTGTTGGTCAGGGGCCATCTGCTCTTCAATAAAGCCACCCATTACACAACATAGGGTAGCCAGTCAGTATCACTCACACAGACATTCATGGTTTTTACAGCTCAATTATCATGTTTTAGTGCCTCTGGCAAAGCAGCCGCTATCCCACTGACTCAAAAGTGATACAAGCAACAACACATTCAACAAATTACATTGCTGAGTAAAAACCCATGTGTTTCCATGTATTTTTTATGTTTTAAAAAGTATATACTTTATATACATAGATGCTAACATTTTACAAACCAACAAACGCCTGTAAGAGGAATCATGAAAATATAATAAATTGGGAGTATTTAAAAAAAAAAGAAAAGTATGGAGTTGAACATGTGATTTTCTATTACATTTGAGATACACAAAGTCACACACACACACACACACACACTCCACTTACACTCTAGTCCCAGGAGCTGTTGAATTCCACAACCTTGCATGATAGTACTCCAGCCTTTGTTGGACATAAATACAGGTTGCAAGTAGAGGCGACAGGTTCTTGAAGGGAGCAGTGGAGGGCACCTCCAGTGCCCTCTCCTCCAGATGACTCAATATGGAAGATGTTACTTTGGCACACACATCCACAAAGCTCGACCGCACCTCCAGAAGTGGGCCATCCCGGCAGGCTAAGGCCAATGGCAGTAGAGCATCCACCTCTGCCATGATGACACTACAGAACTGAATGAGGAAAGAAGAAATGAGACAGGTAAGTACAAGATTTTAACAAAGGAAATCATTCCATAACAGTGATGGAGAAAATGTGAGAAAGGAGACCTTATTGCTTACCAACAATAGGATGTTGGTGAAGAATAATCAGAGGTATGTGGTTATTTTGGCTTTCACTAGAGGATAATCTCCAAAGTTTAACTTTTTTAAATATTTTAGTCATGGTATGTGCTATCATGTCATCGTTAACCACTTCTTTGAAGTTGGAAAATTCATCTGTTTTTATTTGCTTGTGTTTTTCCACACTGTCCAAAATGCAACAGCTACGGTTTTAACCAATTCAAACAAATGGAATTGTCATATTGGTCATACTTTGACATCTCTTCACTTGTTTCCTTTGAAGTTAACATTGATTTTTAGATTCCACGGACAGCCCCAAGCATTACTCTAAAAAGTACCCCCTGCTTGTTACCTTACCCCAACAGGCATACATATTGACCAGAATTTCTATTCTCTGTGGGCCTCTGTAGTTTTCCCACCTGCTGCACTATAAGCAGTATGAGTTACAAACTCAAGATCACATGCCTTAGTGACTACAGACCATATTCACGGACTTTGTGATTTTTAAGACCTCCCCCTGCAGGCTGATGGAGGACATCGTCAACTCGGCCCAGTACTTCAGTTTGAACAAAAAGATAGCATCTCTGTCACTTAGCACAAACAAACCACAGGGCTGCAGGCTCACGGTTGGAGTCGCAACAATAGCCTCTAGTTTGCAGAGGAGACAACACAATCTGGCTTCATGTGTTGGCCATAAGTCAGAGTTGAGCACTTGGTTTCCTGAGGCAGTCACCAAAGCCTGCAGTATAACTCCCTGAAGATGGTGGAGATGATTGATGATAGCCTTCAAGAAAACCCTGTACACAAAATATGGTGCATTGATCATCCAGTCAGTGAAGAGAATTTTCAGTTGCAAACCTTGAATTTTAAGCTTCCAGCTGCAAGTGCGTGGATAAGATCTTTGCTAATCACTCGACAGCCTAGTCACCACATATCTGGGGGTTCTTCAAACAATGAGAACCTCTGGTCCTCATCAGCAAAGAGACAGCACCCCCCTTTACCTCTCCCCTTTTCTTTCTCCTTTTCTCACTATCTCTCTTACAATCCTGCTTCACCATTATGGACATTGGCACTCCACTGTTAGTATTTGTCGAATACATATTATAATTATATTCAATCTATGCACGGAATGCTTGGTAAATCAATGCAGGTGAAAATGAAATGTATGTATCCAAAACAGTTACTATTTTAGCACTCAAAGTAAATGTTTAGTTTTAACTGGAAATATCACATTTTAATTTATAAATGATAAAAACACATCAGGTATTAAACTTGACCGCAGGGTAAGTGGGAAAATAAAATGCTTCATTTAGCTGGGACCACAGGCAGCTAGATGTCTAAAACCCTTTTTTAACAACCTGGGAACTTGAAAAGTGCAGTTACATACACACATACACAAACATGTAATCTGACTCATGTCTTTCTTATTGACAGCAAATTCCTAATAATGAGCCAGGATCAGGGAATTCTCATATGCGTGAGAGTTTATCCCCAAACTTACACACCCCTACATTTGAATTATGAGTCTGGCTGATTCAAAGGGCATTTAAAAAAAGTCAGGAACAACAATATATTCCCCCAACTCCCAAAGGAGCTAGGTCAGAAGGAGGAAAAGATCAGAATCTCCTTTTTTTCTCTATCATAACACAGCAAACTCAGTAGGTTTATCAATCAATCAGTCATTCACATTGTGAATATTGACTCAACAAACTGTAATTCTAAACTCACACACTCCATTACTTGACATACTGTAGACGCTTGCCAGGATGTTCGACATCCTGTCAGATCCCCCTTTGTAAGTTTGGACACAATTGACAATTTCACAATCTCTTTATACTATTTTCTCCATAAGGGCTTCCATTGGGGCTGAAAAGGCCTGGGAACAGTGGCCGTTTGGACAATTAAGTCAATATCTGACTGCATGTAGTCATTAGGAGCTAAGCTCTGTGTGTCTGAGAGAGAGAGAGTGTGTGTGTGTGCGTGTGTGTGTGTGAGTGAGAGAGAGAGTGAGAGAGAGAGAGAGAGAGAGAGAGAGAGAGAGGATCCATGCAGAAACAACACTGTATCACTCAAGGTGATCTGGGTACCCTGGAGAAAAGGAAGAGAGATGCTTGATTTGTATCATACTGAATTCTCTCTCTCTTTCTCACAGTTGACTCTCACTGAAAGGCATTCAATGAGAGATACACAAAGACAAATAGAGAAACACACATACATACACATGGTTTCATCCATTCATGTTGATGTCTGACTGAAACTTTAACTAGCAAACATCAAAGCCTGTGATCCCACAAGGACTTTTGCAGCAAGGTGAGTAAGGCATAACGATTTTAAGTGCTAAGAAATCCAGTTTGTGCATTAAATTCAGAGTATCCATGATAGGCTAATACTGAACAAAGTAGACAGGGGCCTCAATGAAGTCTGCATACAGAAAAGGCATGTCTGTCGCTCTTACAGCCAGCTGTCACTAGGGTCATACAAACCCAAGACTATCGAGGACCCCCAATCCAAAGGGCTAAATGTAAAATTCAACAAGCTCCTGAAGGGTATGTGCTATCATATCTGTGGCACATGCTAAATTACCACAGTGCTCATGAGCACAGTGCAACTCTCAATTTATCTGGTGCGTCTGACTGACCAAGCAACCTGAGCTTCATGATCAAATATATACATGGCTATACAGGTAAAGTCCACTGCAGGGTGGCAGGATGGACATCCAGCCTTAATCTCCCATGCGCCATCTAAGTCCGTGTCCACCCCCAAAACTAATCATCACACATAAGACAGAACTCTTTAAACAAGTATAGCTTAAAACAAAAGGCATATTCTGATCAGCACATGTAGAATAGCTTACAATAAACAAATGTGTTCCATTCGAGTAGCAAAAGTACATCTCTGTTGTGAGAATCACTCATTGATTGACATAAAGTATGACACCTACAAATTGTATGCTAATTGATGGGAGAATAGGTCATAAAAAATGACCCACAAAAAAAATCTGTATAAATGAGGAATTGCCTGTCATTCAATATCACCTTGCCAACAATAAAGGCAGCACACTCCTAAACTACTCTGATGGACATGGGGCACACTTGCCTATGGTAATGTAGTCAGTTAAGTGAACTTATGGAGGAAAATGTGAAGGGTTTAGGTATGAACACATGAATGTAAATGAATGAAATATTGATCCAACATAATGTCTTTGAACTGTCCATATTTAATGCTCAGGTCTTGTATAGTAATTTGCTCTCTGCTCAAACATTCCTGTCAAAAAATATTTTTTTTAAAGATAGAGAAAGAAATATTTATATAATGTCCGGCACACTTGGTCTTGGATGTCTCTGTCTGGGTACTATTGAATGCAAATGCATGCATGTATAACCTTTGGGTTGAAAGGCTCTCATCTTTGAAGCGTTGACCTACACATAAATATGTTGTACAGGTTCTGAACACAGACAAATTCTGACACTTGTTAGCAATGAGAGCCACAAATACTGTCAGTGTAAAAGGGCTAAAGGAGAGGGGCAGGAGGAGGAAGGAAGTAGAGAAGTGATGATAAGGATATGTAAGGAGTATGGTTTAGAGGAAAGTAGAAGGCAGGAGAGGAAAGTCAGACGAAAGTGAATTAGAGGGAGAGATGGGTAGTTTGCTGAGGTCAAGTCAGGGAAGATGGAGGTAGAAGCAAATTGTACAGGAAACAAGAAGTGGGAGAAACTGAGGGGGAAAAGACAGTTTGACACCTCTCAAACTGAAACAAGGATGTAGTGATCCAAACCCTATAAGTTGAAGAGCCTTTGCAGAGTGAGACTCTAAGCCAGTTCTCACATCAGAGACTGCTCTGTCTCCTCTGAGAATTGCCTGGTCATGGAACCAAAGACAATCTTGGTGTTTACTCCAACACTCCTTGTCTATTCCCAGGCCCTCTCTTCTTATCTGTCTCTTGTGCACCATCTCTCCTTTTTATCCTGCTTTCCACTCTGGCCTTTTTGTCTTTCTGTCTCACCCTGCTTGTGTATATTCTCTACCCCTGCACACACGCATCTTTATTTCACGATTTAATCCACATGGCTCACAGACAGCCCCAGCTCCTTCTCTTTCTTTCCAAACTTCTTCCTCCTCTTATATATATATATTTTCCCAGGGCCAGACAGGACAAGGGTATTGAGTCTACCAGGCCATAACAACAGAGACTCTCTCCTGCAGAGTGCTCAACTAGCTCCTATAAAGCCATTAGTTTCTTTGGGTCTGGGTGAGGTATGAAGCCCAACAATGCTCAGTAAATTCAAATTAATAATAATGCAGAAGAAACTGTAATTGTAAACTGGTAAATGTAAAATGAAGCACAACATATAAATGTAAGATTCCTGCACGGAAATGTGTACGAATGCAGGCCAAAGAAGTGTGTAAAACATAAAGACGGTAAATATGTAAACTAAACAAAAAATGACAAAGGCCATGCGTTTTATAAAGCACAGAAAGTAGTATGTCTTTGTGTGTGTGTGGAACTGAGAGGGATATTTTTGGTGACTAACAACCGATGAACTGAAAAGAGAGAAAGAACTATTGGTAAAGCAAATAGATAAGAGGAGATGTAATAGTAGTCTATGCAAGGTTGAGAGAAAAGCAATGCAGTTTGAGAAAAATAATTGGCAAATAGATAAAGAAAAATCACTGAGTTGAGAGAGAAAAGCGTCTTTTCAGGCTCAATAATCCAGATACTCAACAAGGTCAAAATATATTCAACTGAGAGCTGAGGATGACATTCAGTGGAATGTTGAAGCATACTCATGTTTTGTTTTAGACATATGTCCAGATGACCTGATTGAACTATTTTGACCTCACTGAGATGAGTATTTCAGTTCAACTTTTTAGTAGCGACTGACAAGGGACTCGTTTGAGAAGGAAGCAAACACATAAAAACAGAAAGTCAGAGATTTACACGCAAGCACACAAGGAGGCTTGCATGCAGAAAGCCAAAATCATGCACTAACACACAATCTCCACACCAACCCCAATTCCCATTCAAACAATTATATGGCATTTTTCTATATTTGGAACAACCTTAGCAATCATTTTTGGAGTCTCTCTGTCTGAATAGGTGTGGGGGAGATCTCCTTTGAGAGCGTTGCTGCTGATGGGAGTATGTCCAGTTGTACTACTCAAGGAGATAAGGGCACCTTCAGAAGCATGTAAGAGCTCCTCATGTTGTAGATTCTTCGTACAGATGTCATCAAGCACCACTTTAATACAATGAGCCATCTGGGGGACTAGTCCTCGAAACGCTGACCTCCAATCAAATCGGATAACCAGTGCCTCAAAACAAGAGAGAGAAGCAAATAATTATTGAATGTGTAAATAATTATGTAATGTTCAATTTGTTATAGCATCTACTATTTTCTTGCATCTATATAAAGGCCAGAAAATTGGTCAGAAAGCTTGATTACACATTTCAGGGGCAGTAAATTGTTGAGGTCTGCAGCTGTTATACGTAAAGTTGAAATAAGTTTTATAAAATAATGAAGATATTTCACTTGAGAACAACAATATTGATAGAACAGAATGTTTATTTCCTTTAAGCTACAAAATTTCACCTTCGGAGTACTGAAGAGCGTTTCTGATGTGCTCTTATTGCTATCCACTGTAGGGGTCATGTCCGAGTCCTCTCTGGTCTTTTTCAGAATACCTAGATAATGTTTATTGTTTTATGTTATTCATTTATATCTTTAAAAACATCAAACAATAAAATAAATCAAATTAAAAATCTGCTGGAAAATATTTAAATGCAAAGCTTAGATGAACACAAAAACCAGGAGTTCATGAACTTTAGCTCATGAAACAAACCTGCATTGAAAACAAATGTGAGAAATATGAAAAGCTGTATGGTTGCCTATGACATCTTTCAGAGCAATGAATTGTTGAACTTAAAAATTTAAATATAAATAGATATATATATATACGCACACACACATATACATGTATATATATATACGCAC
>OMLC01042161.1:0-24564 GCA_900302585.1 Regalecus glesne
ACGCTGCAAGGACATTCTCAATCAGCACCGTGGCCTTGATGCTACCCAGCGGAAGGCCCAGCTACACACACATGCAGAGAGAGAGAGAGAGAGAGAGAGAGAGAGAGAGAGAGAGAGAGAGAGAGAGAGAGAGAGAGAGAGAGAGAGAGAGAGAGAGAGAGAGAGAGAGAGAGATAGAGAGAGAGAGAGAGGTAACTCAACAGGAGCTAAGTTTTGAGCCATTTCAAACCATTTCAGAATTCTTGGTGTACCTTGAGTCTGTTGTTTTCATTTTTGAGGTATTTGATGCCCAGTCTTTGGGCCTCAACCTGCTGCCTGAGGAGAGGGGAGTCCACCACCTGCAATGCCCCTGCTAGGGGAGGAGGCGAGCCTGTTTAATACAAGGAGAGAGAGAGAGGAAGAAGCAGAGACAAGATTATACTCTAGGTTGTGCTGTGATTAATGATTTCATAATTCATCCATAAAAGGTCAAATTTGATGTGACAGAATTTCTAGAACTCATTCATGTCTTAAAAGTGTTATCACCCTCTGACCAACAGCCAAACCAAAAACTAAGCCATTCATTTTATTATAATATATAAATCAGGGAAAGGCAGGAATATCTTTCATTTTTTAAACTAAAAGAAAATGCCTGGCATTTGTACTTGATAAAAAGGGAAACTAGATTAAAACTAGATTTGTATTGCACTTTTCTAAAAAATGATTACAAAGCACTCCAGCTGTAAAAATACAGGGGGTGGGGGTCAAAGCTTTTAGAACACATGACCATTTGCGGGCCAGCACAACCACATCAGTTGGGGCAATTTAGTCTCTTCGGGCAATAAAATAAAATGAAATGAAGGTTTTCCTTAGAGGTAGAAAAGAGTTAACATCAAGCTACCACCTGATATAGCCAAGTAAGTCCATACAACAGGTAGAAATTGCTGTTACCACAGAGACCTTGTAAGACAGGCTAGCCTGGTATGTTAGTCTGCAAATATGATCATAAGGGTAAACCGCATGCAGTGCTCAGATAAAGCTGTGGCTTCATCGAGCTTGTTTGCACCCAAAGGCATGCTTTATACACAACAGAGCTGTCTTTCAATCAGATTTTGATTTTATGATGAATGGTCAAGATATATGTCAGAATACCAAAATAAAATGGTAAAACTTAAAACACACACCTCCAGCTGTTCCCTGGACAATGGAGGCTATTCCAGGGGCAGGTGGGGCTTTAAGGCTCTCAATGGTCATCTTTGATTGGTTACTGATGCGCTGTTTCAGCTCTGCCTTCTCAGCCTCTAGCTGGTCAATGTCAGCCTGCAAGGCATCCATTGTCTCTTCAAAATTCCTGAGACACAGCAGACATAGGCAGAGGATAGACAGGAGAGGAACAGAGGAGCAGGCGGGAGGAAGGTGAGGTATGAGAAGTTAGGGATTCAATTTTATATTGTTGATACTGATTCTGAGCATGAATGCTTAAGCATTGATGGATACAGAGGATTGAATGTCGAGTCTTGAATCTGATCCAGTCGATTACTTTCCCATAATAGAAGTCTTGGACCATTAGTTTGGTCAACCGGCAAAATAACTGCGAAAGAACCCATTCTTTCCCCACTGTGATGAAATAAAGGCTTCCATGCACTGAAAATGGAATGGCATAATATTCTTATGTTACACATTGATTTTAGTATCAGTTTTGATTCGCTATTTTGGAAGGGCACCAGACATAAAATTTAGTCAAATCAGTGTCCGGATTGACAAGAATATAATCTGCTGTTTTGACCCCAGGGTAACATGGAACAAATCAAAATAGGAGGAAGATAGGCCAATTTTCTGATACCAGTATCGGTGCATCCCAACAAGAAATATATTTAACTTCATATTTAACAGTTCAAGTGACTCTTTTTACATCAACTCCTTTCACTCATTTTTTTTTCTATGTGTACATGTTAATCTCTCTGTTCAAATCTACAACTGTCACTCACTTCTCTTTTTTCTTGAGGAGTGCCTGGGTCTCATCCAACTTGGTCTGAATTTTCTCCACCCGCTCATCGGCATCTTTGGTAGAGGTATCCAGTTTCTTCTCCAGCAGGCTTAAGCGGACATTGGCCTCACTCAGCTCCTCCCCCTAAAGAGAATAGAAATGGGGAGAGAGACTGATTAAAGGAGGGTAAAAGGTGTAAAGGTGAAGAATGAGTCTGAATCCATCAGGTATATGTAAAAAAATCATTCTTTAGATATGGACTATTGATTGTCACCAGTGACAAACAGTTCAAACAATTGAACTATTCATCAATTTGTGCATTATGAACACAAGTAAGCATTAACTATTCATAGCTGCATTGCTGGTAGAAACATATATGGCTGGCTGTTGGCATGATAAAACATCCCATTCAGCAACTAAAAACTCTCTTTATAAATTTAATTTTCTATCACAGACCGTTTGAAATATTTCATTTGGCTATTCTAACTAATAAGCTCTTTATTAAACTGTTATTATAATTAGCTGAGCAAACTCCCACTGGAATAGAAATAAAACAGATTGTCTGCGTGTCAGGCAGGTCCATGTGCTTCTACTGGCATCCAAGAATGGGAGTTTGAGACATAGGAGTGTGTGTGGGAGTGAGTGAGTGAATGAGCTACTTTAATCTTGAGGGACTTCTTAAGCTCCTTGATGGCAGTCTCCCTGTCCTCCAGTTTGACTCCCAAACCTTCAGCATCAGTCATCTCTGCCCTCAGGGCTGCTGCTCGCAACTCTACTGGGGTGGTCTGAGGAGAGAGACAGAAATATAAATGGTAAGAAAAGCAGAATGAGAATAGGACAAGTATCAGAAGAGATAATATGCAATACAGAGACACAAGGAGAGGGGGCTCTTGAGCATAAATGTCAAAACAATCATGAAATTAAGGTTATCCAAATTCCTATTTTTTGTAGACACTCCTGGTTCCCACCAGTGTATTTGCAATCCTGACAGTGCTTAATAGACCACTTGCTGGGCCTAAGCATCGGAATGTTTCTTACGTTTATTTTCGAGATGCTTTATACAGGGGCAAGGTCATGAATATAATGCTGGAAAGCTCACCTGTGACATCTAAAGGTTAATACATGAACACACATTATAGTAATAGAGCAGGTCTGACATCAGTGTTCTTTACCCTTATTGAGTGATGTTCAACACTTGACATTTCCAACTATCACAAGGTAAGAGCTCCCACTGAACCTAACGACTTTTCCAAGAGAAACGCTGCAATCTCTGAAATAAATATTTTAAAAAATACTCCTCAGCATTGTGGAAAAACAAGGCCATAAACACCTTGCTATGTGGCGTCTCTGCATCATATTCTCCCTCCTGCATGGCAGTGGCCATTTTGTTCATGGTTGCAATGACGGCACTACAGGACTGGCGCAGAGACTCCTGAGCATTTAGACCCTGGGAGCCAAAGACCTGGGGAAAGAAAGAAAATAGAACAACAGAATAAGGTGTAATGTAAAATATAGATCTTTTGAGAATGCAATACAAAAGGATAAAGGCAAGATGGGAGGATATCTAGGGGTAGGGAAGGGCAAAAAAGTACAAGTAAAGATACACAAGAATTTGACCCTGTGTGCAACTACGAGATGTTATCAGCAGTGTTATAACTTTGGAATAAAAGGCTTTCATATCAACTTAGATATATTTGAAGGCTGGGTAAGCCTAAACCTCCAAATGCCTTAGGCTTTTGTAAAAAAAATCCTGCAGATGCAAAGGCTTTTAATCTTATAGATAAGACAAACATAAATGTGCTTTAACAATAAAAGGGTGATTCCACAAAAATAATTTTAACTTTTGCTGTAAGGTTCATTTTGAAATAATGACCTGTCTTGCCAGTGATAAAGATTACATAGACAATGGCATTTTAAGCATAGGCAACTGAGTTTCCTAGAGTATCACCTCTATTTTTTCAATGATAATAAAAATGAAGCAAATAAGACACACACTAAGACTTATTTATTTGTTATGAGTGAGATGATGAGAGAGGCACTTGTTAAATATTTGCATGTACATTAGTAAATATTCAATTTTTATTTTCTCATTTGTAATCATTTATTTTATAAATGCACACAAGTTTATTTTTTTGTTTGCCTTTTTTGTACACTTGCTGTTGCACGTTAATTTATTTCGTGATTATAATATTAAAATTATAAAGTATTACTTCCCCTGAAGATGATGTTCTTTTTTTTGAGAGGGGGTTACTGCAGGGAAAGTTACTTGTGGCCTAACATGCCAGTTTTCAATTGAAAGTTGTCAATGACTTCTAACTAACAAAAACATTGCCAATCTCTACTGCAAAAAAGGAAATACAAATGTAGAATTTCTTAACTTTTTTCTGCCATCTGTGTCACTATAGAGTAAATACCTGCTCCGTGGCCTTCAGGGTGGCATCCTCTAATTTCAGAGCATTGAGTCCCTCCTGCTCAGCCAACGGAGCCACCATCTTAGCCCCAGCTGCAGCCACTTCCTGGAGCACAGCAACCACCCTTGTAAGCTGCTGCCTGCACTCTGTCAGGCTCTCTGACACCTGCCATCGGGGACATGACATGTCAATCATTTGACTCAATCAAGTATAAATATATGCCAACAATGGTTCAATTACACAGCTCTTCAAAATCTTACCACTCCCATTTTAAATTTACATTCATACACAAACTAGCTCAAATAAGCCATGATAACTTGCTACATTTTGTTTGTTGACTGCACAAACTTTGTGGGTTCCCTGATCATCAGACCAAAGTGATTGTAGGAACTCTAAAACTAGCACAATGTTAAAAGGTGGACAATATATTTAAAACAATTGCATAAACAAAAAATTGGATAAAATTCCCACCTTTTCTCACACCAGCAAGCAAGCAGTAGGTACCCCCACCCTCTGTGTGTGTGTGTGTGTGTGTGTGTGCATGTGTATATTTGTATCCCATACCGGTGGTCCATACTTCAGGGCAGCTGGGACCCCTACTGTTTCTGTTCCAGGCATGCGGCGACGGATCTTCTTACAGAACTGTTTGATGTCGGAGCAAGAAGTGTCAAGATCCTTCAGAAGGATGTTGAGGTCAGAACTCTCCTGACCTGCCACCAGGAAGGCTCGCAGCCGAGCCACCTCTACATGCATACAGTCCAGGGCACTCTGGATAAACTAGGGATGAAGATTTGGGTAGGAGTTAATTTAACAACTTGCATTAATCAAAAAAAGTCTCTATATTTGATTTTTTTACAGATAAAAGCAAACCAATTCATTATAAGACAAAGATTATAGGTACATGGACAAGCACAACAGTTTGACAGTTACCAAACAGTCATAATGTTTAAGCTCAGCTCTGTACATTTTTTTCAGGATAGTGCATCAAGAAAATGGAAAACTAAGAAGGGTCTGTGTAGCTCAAAGTACCTTGATGTGGTCAGCTAACTGCACTGTGCAGTCCTCCATGTGGTCTGGCAGGTAGATGTTGTACAGATGCTGGGGAATAGAAAAGCAGTCAGTCAGAGGTGAGGATTATAATTGTAGTCAATCAAGAAAACATAAAGGGCGTTCAAATGGCATTTATTGGCATACAGCAAATAAGATATTAATTATATGCATGTATATGAGCATGCATCCATATAAAATGCATACATGATACTTCTTGATGGAATCGGAAGATAGCTAGAGATTGTTTCACTTGCAACACTGTGTCTTTTGTGTTAGAGACGTTATATTCAGACCAATGATCCATCATACGGTGTATCCAACACACTCGTATTTGTTATTTTTTATGAATCATGTGATTACAATGCACTAAGTTGTCAAAAAAAACAGTAAAAGAGTAATATCCTAAAAAGCTCATGGTTCTAAATAGCAAATGGACTGTACTTGTATAGCACTTTTCAAATGTACTGACCAACCAAAGCACTTTTTTTACCTGGTAGTACTTAATGGCCTTGGTCAGGGGCTCCACCTGCACTGTCTCGTCTAGTTGGTCTTTGTGCAGCAGGTCAATGAAGTAGTCCAGGGAGCGCTCATGGACACTCATCTCTGAGTACAAAGTGCCCATCTGCTTAAAAACCTCCACACTGCAGGTATTCAGGGCTCTAGACACAGAACCAAGGTAAGGAGTGGGGGAGACAAAGCAAATTTCCAGCCAAAAATCAGTGGAATATCCTACCTGACTGCGTCAGGCACTACAGTTCTATCAGCACTTTTAAAACCAACTTAAATAAAACTGCTAAAAGCTGCTCAGCTCTGTAGTCGATGACATACCATGGTCTTCATGATAGGCTTTTAATCGACAAGGATTTTCATATTTGTGAATTGTCATTGTATAGCTTTATACCATGAGATGCTATTTTGTATGTCTTCTTGATATAATTTTTATGTGCTTGGTAAAGATTTATGATGCATTTACTCTTAAAGACTACTATTACATTACAGACATCTAGCAGACGCTCTTATCTAGAGCAACGTACAAGTACATCGGGTCAAAGTACAAAGGATACTGGAGCAAATGTACATACTATGTATGTATGTATTGTGATTTTTCTAATTTGACCTGCCATAGGACCGCAGATACGCATGTGCTTGAAGCTCTAATCTGGTGGGCTGGTACAGTATCGGCACCCCGACCCCTCACCACAGGAGTTCCCCAGGGGCAACGTACCCGGTCCTAGCTCTATCTCCTAGTTTTAGCCCTATTCCTTTTCTTGATTTAGTTGTACTTGGTTTAGGCACATGAAATCTTGTTAGTTTATTTTAGGTTTATGTTTCTTAGTTGATGTTGCGTCGGAGTCTTATGATGGCACTAGGATTGTTATCTAGCTTCTAGTGTTGCTCCAGTATCCTTTGTACCTTGACCCTATGCCCTTGTTGTACGTCACTCTGGATAAGAGCGTCTGCTAAATGTCTGTAATGTAATGTGTTGTAATGTAATGTGACATGTATTAATAAAAACTACATATGGTCCCTTTTAAATAAATAAACAAACATATATAAATAAATAGCATTACCATTAATAGAGTTCTACTTTCTTAAATCATTGTATAACCTATTTGATTTTAGTAGAAAGATTTAATAACTTTATATAGTTCAATAGGGTTAAAAGTGCTGCAATTCCACTTTCTTTTGAGGCTAGACTTTTTTAATCATTAAAAACAATAAATATTAATGATAAAATAATCATCAAAAATAATGAAAATAAGTTATTATCTTTTTATGCTAGTTTTTGAAAGGCAAGGAAGGTCAGGACACAGTATAAAGGACCTGAATTTGCCTAGGAGAATGCATTAAGGTCTAAGACAGTGCGGAAAGGGGTTTACCTGGATGAGCTCCCAGGAAAATGATCACAAACTTGAGAGTAAAGTTAGTGTTTCCCTAACAACAGGAAGTAGTAGTTATTCCAATGTGGATTCTTTTTGATGCTCTGGAGGAACTGACCATTCCAATTAGTTTTTTTTTAAAGTGGTGGGAGTTTGGGAAGTTACCAGTTGGAAAAGTGTTCTTTTTTTACTTTTACTAGACAATCCATACTATGCCCAACCACGTTCAGTTTGTTTGACTAGTGTGACCACTTCCTACTGTGCCCATTTGAAGACGTAGGCCAGGGCATGGTTCAGTTTTAATTGAGCATGGATCAAGTGTGAACACTTATCATGTCCAAGAATAGAATTTGAATACTATGACGTCAACTATGTGACTGTCCTTTTTAAAAACCATGAAAATCGTCATGTGTCATGAATGATAAATCTGTTTAGCATGAGGGAGGGCTATGTGCCATTGGGCCCAAAACGACTCAAAACAAGCCACAAGTTAATAAAAACCTCCATTGTGCTATGTTGACACTGTGTCTCTTCAAGACAAAAAGTCACATCATAACATTGGCACACTTGGGACTGGATTGTTAAGCACAATGTGAGCACAGGCCACAGCAATCATGCTCAGGCATAACACAAGGCAACTGTGCCTAGTTTGAGTATCTCCTTAGTCTGCAGTGTTTGTTAGATCTGTGATGTACAGTAGCTGCTTACTGTTCGTATTTGTGCAGGGTGGCCTGCAGCAGAGTAAGTGAGTACACCAATCCTGAGGAAAAGCTGAGCTGTTCGCCTGGAGCTCCTCTCATCCGTTGTTCCTGGAGGGGGGTCCCAGTGAGGTCAAACTTCTCTTGAGCCTGTTTACTGATCAGCTCAGCCTGCAAGATGGAAAACATATACCAACACATGTTAGATAAATAGAGAGATCAAGTAAAATCAAATCAGGTACACATCCCCTTTTGTAACAAACACGCATACTTAAAAGTGATCCTAATTAGCTTTAAAGCTTCTTCTAGCTAGTCTATTGGTTAAATTAGTTGTCAAACAGATTAATATTTTAGTAACTGTTGAGACCAACTGACTCAGGCTACACAAACACAGCTATATGTAAAAGGCCAAATTGTGCCTCCTACCTTACAAATGAGTCTGGGAATGAGCAGAAGCACCAGAATACAGTCGTGGTCTCCTCCGTGGCGTAGGAAGGAGTCAGGCATGAAGGAGGTGAGAAGCGAGACTTGCCTGTTTGACTGGGCCACCTCCATCTTCCTCAGCTCCATCTCAATGGCCTTGACAAAAATAATCGGATTATTATTCTCTAAATAAGCTATTTCCCACTGTACACTACAGCTTTACACATTAATTTCACAAAGAAGTGTAAAGACAACCAGCCTTGTGTAACAGCTATACCACAAGGCTCCTTTAAAAGCTGAAGCGGCCTATATTTGCATGCAGGGAAAAGTAATGTATATTATAATGTCATGTCACTGTCAAACAGATATCGGATCACAGATCTGCTAGTGCCTATCCCAGCGTTCACTGGGCCCAAGGTGGAGAAACACCCTAGGCAGGAGGCCAGTCCATCCCAAGGCAGGCGTGGGGGGATTAAGGCTGGATGCCCTTCCTGACCCCGCAGTGGGTTCAAATCTCGAGCCTCTAGTTCCTGAAGTGTGTGTTCTATCCATGACCTATCAAGTTCTCAATATATCATATATAATGTATGTTATAATGTATAAAAAATAAACGAAATATTGCTATTGAAGTTAAAAGCTACATTTTACAATCCTCTTCCTGTGCTATAAATTCTTTATGGGCTTTTTTAGCGAAAATCTTTGAAAATCTTTGACTTCATAGAGATTCTACTAAAATGCGCATTTATTTAGAAGAATAGGAGGTCTTCATTAAACTAGTAAACCCATACTGACATCCACATTCAGTATCTGAACAGGATTAAAAATGCCTCCCTTACCTTGGCGTAGGCTTTGGTCTCTGCAAACTTGATCTTGAAGTCAAACAACTCGGATGGAGGAGGCTGAACCTGCTCAGCATTGGCACTCTGCTGGTTCATCAGTTCTCTGTTGTCCTCCTAGAAACCGCAGAAAACCACAAGCATACAGACCCCCCCCACGGACATATCAGAGATCACTATAATTTATATTCTGTTGACAATCAGCCTCCACTCCTTTCAATTAAATTCACAGTCTACATTTCAATATATGCTCACATACCTGTAACCTAGTTGTGAGCTCTCTATATTTGTTGACGGTCTGCTGGTAGTCAGCTACAGTCTCCTGGGCTGCTTCCACCCGCTTTTGGGCTTCTCGGACTTTGGCTGAGCTCATATCCAACTGCTCCCTCAGCTCCATCTCTGTCTCCCTGCCGTTCTCCTGAAGCTCATCATTCATCTCATTGATTGCCTCCTATTGTTGGAAGAAGAACAGTTGAAGTTCAGAGATACTTGTCAAGGACTATAAAGAATATAAGGGCAATATTTAATCACTGTTCATTTATCTAATCAAGGTCTCTTGTTGACATTTAGGACAAGGGGCACATCTGACAGCTAAGCAAGAAGATTTAGAGATAATTCAGTGGAAGATTATATTTTAAACTAGATAAACAGTTATGTGTTGTGTGTCTTCTGCAAATATCGAGACAGAATTTTTACTTAGTACTATGCAAGACTATGTAAAAAAAATGACACAAAAATGTTAAAGAAAGATAGATAACATGCATGTAAGGCCTTCACAAACATATAGACTGACCAGATCTGTGACAGTCTCACGCAACTCTCTAACTTTCTCCTCCAGGTCCAAGTTCCTCTCTGTCAGAGTCTCTACCATCTCCTCTGACCCAAGGGCAGCATCCACCTAGTACACAAGCACATGCATACAACAAAACACACACACGCAGACACACACAGACACACAAAGCTCATTTTGCAGAAAATGTGCAATTCTTACAACCACATAATTCGAAACCTAAGCAACTAATTATGTTTAATTTCATTATTTCCTGCAGGGAATAAAATGTACTCCCTATTTGATTGAATGCTCAAAACAAGGAGCAAAAGAGTGGCCTGACTTAAACAGAACTAGACTTTCAATTTCAACTTCATTTCTTTGGATATCAGGAGTATAGTATCATGAAACTAGTACTAATGGTCTTCCTTCAACAACTTCTTCACATCGAAAACTCCTCCCAACCCTGGCCCCTTCTCTTTTCAGATTTAACCTGTTCTTTCAGTTCATCAATAGTGGCCTCGGCTTGCTTCATGTCCTCCTGAAGTTTCTCCTTCTGACTCCTCAGAGTCTCAAGCTCAGAGTTGTTCTTCTCCATCTGCTTCTGCAGCTTCAAATGCTCCTGCTTCTCTGACGCTGACAGGTCACGCATCCTGCCAAAGAAATGACCGCGAATAGTTATATAAAATGTCACAAATGCATGTGCACACACTCTCAGATGAGTTTTGCATGTCTTGATTTGCTGAAAATGTACAAGATGCAATCAACTGGATTCACCTCTCATTTGCTTACCTGACCAATGCATCTTTCAGCCTACCATTCTGCTCCTCCAGCTGTTTTACATGGTAACTGGAAGCAGCACCATCTGAGCCTGGAGAGAGTAAGATGGGAAAGAGAGAGAGTGTAAACAGGTGAGAGAGAGGTATAGTAGATGGGAGAGAACAACAGAAAAGTAGAAAACCAATGATGGTGAAGGATGTGAGCTGTAGAAATTATAATATACTGTGCACACACCAATTGTTTAAACTCAGGGTATACAGGTCTAAAAGTGGCTATGAACAATCTAAAATGTTACAGGTAAAGGCTGTCTACAAAGGAAAAAACTATCTACCGCAACTGTGAAACGTCATTTCTTTTATCATGGAAGATGTCTTTGATTTGCACAATTCTTTGCTATAATCAAAAGATGGCATAAAATATGGCTAACGTTAACCATCTTGGCCCACTCCATTATCCCGATCTCTTCTCTTACATACCTTTCTCTTCGATCTCGTGTTTTAAGATCTCCAGGTCCATAGAGAGATCGTCCACCTTCTCTTTAAGCGAGTCTACCTCCACTTGCAATGACTCTGCCCGCTCCTCTGCCATCTCCTTATCTAGGGTGGCCATCTCTATGGCATCTGCTGTGTCCGACATCTCCTCCATGTAGTGCTCCTTCGCCTCCTGTGCCTCACGAGCATCCTAGACAAGAAAGGAAAAAAAACAAAAACTTTGGCAAATATGTAAAATACTGTACGTGACAAAAGCATCTAATGCTTCTCTGTACTTTTCCAGGGTGAGAATACATGTGTAATCCCAGTGAGATTTTTGAGAAGTGAGAAGTTTGTGTGTGACAAAGTGTGACATGTAATAAATAGATCCCTCTGATATGTGTACGAAACAAAAGTACTTCCAACGTTTTTTTTAAATTAAAAAAATAGATAATTTATCCCAGTAACTGAGGATGAACGAAGACGCTGGGTGCTACATGTGTTTGACTAACAATCCTTCTCAACAATTTCATGTACTGAATAATAGTTTCATTGGATCAAATCTTTCAGAGCTCTGAGCTATTTTTGTAGATGTTGACTCATGTTGCATTTTATCACAAAACAATGCACAAATAATTATTCTTTTACATGGTAACTATCTTTGCACAACTTAAGAAAAATCTGGTTTTAAACATCATTCTACAAGTCCATTCCAAAGCAAATTCAACCATCTTCTTTAAAGCCTAATATACCTTCTTGGCTTCTTTAAGTTGTTTCTGTAGCTCTGCCTGCTGCTCCTGCATCTTGTTCTTCCACTCCTGAAGCTGCTCAAGTTGGATCTTGTGCTTCTCCAGTTCCTTAAGCTTGGCCTTGTCCTCTGTCCGCTTCATCTTAAGTGTCTCCAGCTTCTCCTCCAGGTCCTTCAGCTGGGCTCGTAGTGACTCTTCTTCCTGAAAGACAAGGATAAATAGATGGATAGATGGATGTATGGATACCAAAATAAGAAGAGTCTGTGTTATCAATATAGACATATGCAAAAGTCTAAGCATGTTGGTTGGAACAGAATAATACAATTTGTCTTTATGCATTTGTATGTATTTCATCTCCAGGAATAGACAAGTATTTATGAATGCTATTCCTAGGTAGCGAGGGAGCAGGTGATGCACAGGACAAACAACATATCCCTCTGATTTCACCATCAACAACACAGGTCAGGCTCATTTCGTTAAATTTCATCATGCCTTATTTATATCCTAATAATTCTCCAAAGTTGTGACAAATTCTCAAGCATCTGAATTAACGGACCCTCCCAAAAGGGCAAAGCTATAGCTTAAACAACACCATTTGCAGCAAAGCATAGAGTACATCCAAGAAAGTTAAAAAAAATGCATGAATCTACTTAATTCAAAAGGTGGTAGGGGCAGATACTGCTCATTTCTATTGTCTCAAAAACTTAACAATGCAGAAGAATGATAACATAATTAGTTGTCATTCTTAATTGGTATATTAGTTATTGATGAACTGAAAGAACAGGTTAAATCTGAAAAGAGAAGGGGCCAGGGTTGGGAGGGGCTTTCGATGTGAAGACGTTGTTGAAGTTGACAGAAACTCACCTTGCTTGGGGTAGCAGGGACCGGGGTTGCTGTTGCTAGAGGCGAAGTGCTTGGTTGGGGTATAACAGGGGCTGCAAGGGCCCCTTTAGAAAGGTTAACTTCACTAACATTAGCAGATAAAGACCGTGGTGTCTGAGGATGAAGAGGAGAGAGAGAGAAAGAGGATAGGCAGGAGTTGTGAAGGATGGTGAAAAAGAGCAAGATTAGGAATTAAAGAGGGGAGATAAGGAGTAAGAGATAGATGGAGATGGAGAAAAGGAAGAATTAATAAAAGTGACCTAACAGCAATACGATCTCACTTTGGCAGAGTGTCAGGTAGAGGACTTGAGTAGGGGAGGGGATAAGTTGCAGACGGGGAATAAAAGAACACGCATGCATACACACACATCTAAATCAAAACTTAACCTATGATTTAAGCCATAAGAGAAAAAAATGTGGAGACGTACAATCACAATGACTGCAAAGGTCAAGTTCAGCTGACTGAACAGGAACTGATGGTATGTTTGGACCACTCTATACAAGTGACCCAGATTTTTTTGCTCAGAAGTTAAACAGATCAGATATATATATAACGACTATGTAATCTGGTTTTGACCACACATACATGTGGAAATAAATCAGATATAGGATGGCTGTACAGATAGCAAGACAAGGCGTGTCAGTTTGTGTTGTTACAATGAAGAAATATTCAACAGTCTAAGCATGATGGTTCTAAAAAGATTATAAGATTTAACTTTATGCTTTTCATCTCCAAGGATAGAAGAGTACTTAAGAATGTTTTCCCATGGTAGGGAGAACAATTGTTGAATAGGACAAACAACACATCCTCGATTCCACCATTAACAACACAAGTCAGGGTCCTTCCTTTAAATTTCACAGTGCATTATTTAAATCTTAATAATTTTCCAATATTAAGTCACAGATCCTTGAGCATCTGAATAAACCTATCCTCCCGAAAGAGTGCAGATATAGCTTGAATAACACCATTTGCAGCAAAACAGAATGTACATCAGGGGAAGTGGAAAGGTGCATAAATCAACTTGGTTCATTCATTGAATAATAGTCTTGTGGCTAAATGGTGCATATTTACAGTTGACTCTAAATATTCATTAATATGCACTGTCCCTAAAAATGAGATCTATCTATCCATCCATCCATCCATCCATCCATCCATCCATCCATCCATCCATCCATCCATCTGTCTATTCAAAATGTGGCAAGGGGTCAACACTGTCCATTTCCGTTGTCTCAAAACTTAAGCTATACATCAGCATGAAAACATAATCAAGCACTGGGAGGACTCTATTAGACCATTAAAAGGGATTACAGGGTAGAGCTAGATGCTGTTTTAGCTTTGTTAGTCCACTTGCTGTGCCAAATATATATTGAGCATGCATTCAGCCAATATGTGATAACTATACCTGCTTTGACAAGGCAGGTTCCACCTGGTTACACAATGATGAACATGGATCAGGACAGCCTTATAAACACATTGTAGGTAATGGCAACCATATAATGTAGCATGACAAAGTCAAAAGTGGAAGGATCGCAATAATTAGCTATAGCTTAAAATAACAGCATCTTACTATACACTGAAATGACTGAATATTTAATGAAGGCTTAACATTGACAAGATTAATTTCTTTACAAACTAATTCAACTACACTTCAGTTTAGGAAATATTCAAATAGAAACCACAACATGTTCCAATACTTCACTATATCGTCCTTGATACAAATCTGTAAGTCTATGAAGAACATCAAAAGTATTGGAGTTACCACAGCTATCTTACTTTCAGCTACAATTCAAGACTTCAAAATGAACTGTATAACGGAATGAAATATTCAATCAAAAGACAAATAAACACTGACCTGATTTTGACAGAAACTCACCTTGCTTAGGGTGGTAGGGGCCAGAGTTACAGTTGCTGTAGACAAAGTGCTCGGTTGGGGTATAACAGGGGCTGCCTTGGAAGAAAGGTCAACCTCGCTGATACTGCCAGACAATGAGGAGGATAGACTGGACCGTGATGTCTGAGGATAAAGAAGGGAGTGAGAGAAAGAGAGGAAAAGGCAGGAGTTACAGGGATAGGAAATGAGAGAAAGATCAAGAGTAAAAGAAAGGAGGTATATAGTAAGAGATAGATGGAGGATAGTGATGAGGAGGGGTTAGGGAAAGCAGTGAGAGGCAGGGGAAAGAAAGGAGCCATCATGGAATGAGAGAGGGAGAGAAAGCATGAGAGAAAGATTATTAAAATCAAATGTGGATCAGCAGTAATTGGAAAGTAAATAAATGGAGAAAAAACCTAAACCTCATATGTCAGAACAAGTATACCTCCCAGAATTTATGTTTAATTACTCAGTTGGTGAACACCCTGTGCTTAGCAGTGCCACGGATCTCATAAACATACTGACATTTTAGTTTGAAAATAATAATGGATTATAATATAGCAATAGTGGAGTATAATGTATAACTTCATCTGCCAAGCCAAACATTTCACCACCCCAGTGTCCCTGATAATGGAAGCTGGTCTGAAGACACATATCTGGAGTAGGTTCAGTGTGGGATAGCATGTAAAGCAAGAATAGAAAAATCCTACACCCGTGCCATTAAGGACAAGTTTACTGCATTCTTTTGACAAAACATTTCACCACCTCGGTGAGGACAGGACAGTCAAGATACACTGAGGTAATGGATCCTACCATGAGCAATGAGGGGGGGCGGCTGGGTGGGCGAACCAAGAGGGAGGGGAGGGAAGTGGCTGAGGTGAGGCGACGTGATGTGTTCCACTGTCACAGTATATCACAGTGACTCTGTTAGGACTTAGATGCTGCCAATGCTGTCATCACTGCCTGTGCTGTCCCTATAGACATAATCTGCAACTCTACTCTCACACATTCTAACAGCATTTCGTGATCAGTATTGAAATATGTGTTCATGTGTTCACAGAAGGAAGGTTAAAGGAAAAAAACAACAATTAAAATTGGACAAGAGAATTGATAGCAGTGAGCATTTTGGCCCCACGATTGCTATGTTGGCCTTTGACCTCACAGCAATACCAGCTCACCTTAGCAGAGCGACGGGTAGAGGACTGGAGTAGGAGAGGGGATAAGTTGCAGACAGGATATAGAAGAACAAGTGTGCATGCACGCACACGTACACACACACAGGAGGAGAACCAAGGGAAGAGGTTAGTAACATACAGGAAACATTCTCATTGTTAGTGTGTAGAATTACAACTCTGAGGCTGTACACACTGCGCACCTAAACTAAAACTTAATTTATGACTCAAGCCATGAGGAAAGAAAACAAAGTGGAGTCATGCAATCACAATGACAGTACAGAGGACAAGTTCAGCTGACTCAAGAGGAACTAAGGGTATCTTTAGACCGTCTGGTGCAAGGGACCCAATTCGGATTTTCTGCTCAGATGTGACACAGATCAGATATGTGTAACATCTGTGTAACCAGGAAGAAAATCACATGCGCTCAGACATTTTCAGATTTGATTTTGACGACATATACAAGTGGAAACAGATTGGATAAGAAACTGATATCTGTCATTGCGACTATCATGTAACCCCATAGATTGGATTTTTAAAATTTTATTCAAAATGTGACACTCTCACACTCTTGTATTCTGAATGATGTAGTGTCCACGTGTGGATGTTTTTTCCCCCCTCACATCAATGACCAAACTCCAGAGCAGACATACACATGCGGATTCAGTCATAGTGCAAGTACATGAATCAGTTGTGAGTCCCTTAAAACTACATGCCAACAGGTGGTCAACAAAAGAGTCAGATGCAGACAACAAACCAGAACCGGGCATCAAAACCTACAGTTTAGACATGGTCTAAGCAGAATGACCCAAACAACATGCTGGACACCTCCACCAGAAAATAAAAGGTAAGACCAAACAAAACAAAAAAAATCTGCAACAAGGTGCCTGAAGATAGATAGCTAGATCGATAGATTGTTTCAACATCACTGCATATTAAATACAATGAAACTTAGTTTGGGAGCAATCCAATTCACTTATCAGATTAAATAAAAATATAAATATAAAATTCAGAGAAGTCAATGGTGAAAAATATATCTATCAATTTCATCTGTGAGTGATATCTGATGTCCCTTACAGAGGTAAACTGATATCAACATGCTAGTTGAATATCAATGAACATCTGACATGGGATTTGCAGCCCCCGTGACTAAGGTGAATGTGATGGATTTGAAAGTTGTTACCTTCCTAATGATCGCAGCTGTCTGCAAAAAGTATTTGCAAAAACAAAAACAATAGAAGAGCCAAAGGTTAAGGGACAAGGTAAGAATTGGGGAGAATAGAATCAAGGTGGCAGAAATCTGAAGTTGTACAACCCAACCCTCTCCTCAGTATACAGACGACTGCAAAAACAAGAGGAAATTATGACAAGCGAGTCCAAGGTAGCATCTCTCCTACCTCAAATGAATTCAGATACTTTCTATGGGTTACTGATTCAGTCTAGCACAATCAAACCAATTTGATGTGGCAGAAAGAGGCAAGCTCACCCCAGATCTCATTCTATACAGGTTTAAGATGGAATTTAAGATTAATAGAAACCCCTCAATGAATTATACAACCAGGTCTGATCAAAGACAAAAGCAGAAGTCTCATTTTTAGTGTGTGCAGGCATGAATGAGTATTCAATCACATTCAGAGCCTAGGAGTACAAAAGCAGAGCTTTTCACTGTATTTTGGGGGGAAATAAATGGCACATGCTGGTTTACCTGTTTGGTTGTTTTGGGGGTCTCGGATATTTCTAGGGAAGAAATAAAATAAGCAGAGAAGTATTATCAAATGTTGCAATGTGTGTCAGTCTGTGCACTGAGTGGAACATGTGACATGCCTAGTAAACAAAGTGAGCTCATGGAATGAAAAAGCTGAAAAAAACGACTGGTCCAACTCTGGGTTATAAAATATGTGTACATATCCCAAAGGGTAAATCACATAAATCTGTACAGATTGCAGTTAATTTTAAATGTATCGTAGAGCTCTCAGCTTACCCTTAAATCTGGGTAACTTGGATGCACCAGAATCAGGAATATCTGGTGAGGTGGCGGTGGAGCTGTCTTCTACCAGCTGGATCTATGTAGAAACACAGATTTGATCAGTAAGGAAATATTTTTCTCTGGCCTTCCACTAAAATATTTTGTCAATTCATGGCTGATGGCAAAAAAATCCACATGGAGGCCACCCCATGTATGCAAAATTGTGTCACACCATCCCTCCGTCCGTCCATCCATCCATCCATCCATCCATCAATCTAATGCATTTGTAATTACAGCAGTTGTTTTTGTTTATTTTACCTGGGACTGTCTGACAAATATCCCATGGTTTTCTTCACAAGTAAAGTAGCGTTTCCCTTGCACAGTGCCATCATTCTTGCCTTTGGCGTCGTCCAGGACGACACCTACCCATTTCCCTGAGGCAAACAGAGTAGCACCCACATAGGCAACAGTGCCACGGTGACCCTTCCCTATCACCTCCACTATGGAACCAACCTTTGAGAGGAATGGGAGAGCAGAAGATAAGATAACATTGTTAGACATATTGTATGAGAAACTGAAGCATCTCCTAATCTTTTTTTAATCCGAACTGATGTGTTGAAAAACAAAGATATATACGTCTTAGAACCTTAGGTCATATTGTACAAAAAGCAGCTATCAAAGTGGCCTACCTTGGCAGGCCTAGCACTCTCCACTGTTCCCCCACTGCTCATTTTGCTGATCAAGGAGCTGGTCGGCTGTGGAGGACAAATGATACAGACAAGACGAGTGGGATGAGAGTGAAAGGTAGGTCAGCAGGAGTGTATGGAGATAGGGAGTGAAATGGGTGAATGGAAGGAGATAGAATATGAAGCCAGAAGGAGAGATGAGGAAAAAGGAGTGAAGGTTAAGGGATGGAAGACAGAAAAACATGTGAAGAGAGGTGGAGGATAGAAGTAAAGAAGAGAAACAGTGATGAAAGAAGAGGAAAGAGACAAAGAGGTCACTGATAATCAAAGATAATTATTTTTCACAAAAATATTTTCTTTGCTTGATCAGATGTTCAATACATTAAGGATAAATGGGAGAACAAAATGGCTATCAGACCTTGGGTTAGGCCATATGTACTAAGAGAGTCATTAGCTGAAATATTTGTCAGTTTTCATAGAAAACATCTGGATATTACATAATGGGCCTATTATCTACACTCAGCTTCCATTCTTAACTATTAAAACACACAAAAGGTGAATAGGTTCAAGTGGATCAGAAGTTTATTATCCAGTTGAAAAAATTCAAGGGGCAGCATAGCTCAGTGGGTAGAGGGGTCATCTGGCAATTGGAAGGTTACAGGTCCTGTCCTGTAGAACGCACAATATAGGTGACTTCTACTTTTCAATAACTACAATTTTTGATAACGTTTTAAGAACAAGCTAAAATAAAAACTGATAAGATAACCAGTATCATGAATTGTCTGAAATAAAAAAAAGTTCTAAAAATATTCTACTTAATTTCGTTTATAGCCAACCTACAAAATATCCCAATATTCAACTATTTGTTGATACAGCCAGTGTAAATGTCTTGATGTGTGCTAAATAAATCCTAAGAAACTGAATCAATTCATGGGAGAAAAGCTTCATCCCTCATCTAAGCGACTTTGTCAGTCTCAGTTGACTCTAAGTATCTCAAACTATAGTTAAATAACGGCTGAAACTGGTGAATTGTTCTGCAAATGCATAGACCATTAATTTGAGTTACAATGGCCACATGTGCTATTTATAGGGGGTTTTGGGAATAGCTGTAATAACAGCATTGTAAACACGTAATAAGTCTTGTCTATTTGACAATGACATCAATAGCCTTGCTTTATTAACTATGTCACCACCATCTTTTCCAGCCCAAGTCATGAGAAGAGATGGAAGTCAAAGCGGAACAATAATGGAGGAAGCCGTAGGCCACACAGAACACATCAACACATTCACACACTCAGTCATATGCTCTTAGTTGCAAGAGGCCATCTATAAAAACAGGCAGTCTCTGTCTTGTTTATACAATGGTTCTCATTCAAGACAGGGACATGTGTAGACGATAATATAACACTTTAAATAAGCCATGACAGGACACGTGAGCTTTATGCTGCTAGGTTCTAATCCACAAGGGAGAAACCTGGAGACTAACATCATCATTACTTCAACTTATTTTCAGTCAAGCTGTGGGTTCAAAGAGAGAAGGATTTGTAGAGGTCTATGAAATCAAAACTATCTACGATGAATGGAAGCAACATCATCCCTTATGCTCACATAGAGGACAACATCATCATCTTCTTTTCGCGATAATCAATGATCGTGTAGTGGTCAATCCTATATTTTAGTACCAAATACTCTCACATAGCAAAGGAGATGATGATACAAAGTGAATCCTACATCCACTACATGGTGAGTTCCACTGGTCTGTTGTTTCTTATAGTTTTTATGATAAATTCAGGTACAGTTTATCATTCAAAATTAGCAGTGGACTCTCATGCCTAGGAAATATTATTTCACATCAAATGACCCTGGTACTCACCTTTGGAGTATACGAATGTCTCCTGTTCATCGCCATGGTGGCTATGTTAAAAAGAAAAAACTAAACCTCCACTTTTAAGATTCAACTTAGCTGCTATTCTGACTCTATCCTTCTGATTCCTTCCAAAAGATGGGAGAGATAGAAGGAAAAAACAAGGCGGGTCTATGAAAGGGATCCAATGATGCCTCAGCAAACGTCACGACCGATTTGAGGATATCCACAGGCCAACAATGTGCACTTGTTGTCCTATTTATAAGCCATTGAGGTTTTCGCATGGATAAAATTTGACTTGACCGGTTTCATGGCTCTCAGATATCTCACGTAGAATTACAACACAATAATATGCATAATCACACACAATAATTGACTTTACCCATGAACATGACTAAAAGTTGGGCACTTATACGATGATTGTGATAAGTCCATCAGCTTCAGTCCTAACATTTAAATTCGATTATAGCTTGCTGGAAACTGACACTTAAAAACGATTGCCAAATTAGAAATACTCACTACTTCACCAAGGGATAAAAGGTGGTTTAATAGTTATGGAAACGTTATACCAATAACTTAAAAATACTCTAATTTCTATAAACCAAGCATTAAATCCTATACTACTCTCTATGAACTAACTTAACAACCTGTTTGGGAAACTCATCAGACAATCAAAACAATGCAGACTGACGTTAGCAGTGGGCTAGCTAAAGACGTGAGTAACTTGAAGGCTTGGTTAGGCGTATCATTTAATAAGATACTGTTGCATTTCAACACTAACTTCTTGTGACTTTAAGAGGTGAACAAGATGGAATTTCAGCTTATTAAGATTGGAATATTCGATGTAGAATGACGAAAGCTAGTGATAACTATAGGGGGTAACCAAGGCAAGCTAGCTTACTTCGTTAGCAGGCAAGTAAAAGTCAAGAAAGCTTTGATAACAACAAATGACCGGGAATGATATGAAATCCTTATTATCACTTACCTGGGCATACAAGGACGGAAATCCCAGAGAGCACCCTGAAGGTATTTGAGCTGATAAATAGACAAAGCAATAGATTGTTTAACTGCTGACCTGGCTAGAGTTCAACGATAGGTCACTTCCGAGTTTGTTAGCCACCATTTCCGGTTAGACACAACAGTGCCACCCTCGGTAGTTAGAACTTCCTACAGTCTGGAGTACATCCATCTCAGTGACATGCACATTATACACAAAATTAAGAAATTACATTTTTATTCAAATATTTTGGTGAAGTATATTTTTAACCGAATAACTTTAAATTGAACATGCAAATGTCCTCATAAAGATACTTCGAATGCTTGTAAATATGAGGAAGGAACGGTCAGGTCAAGTCAGATTTATTTGTATAGCCCATTATCACAAATTACTAAATTTCTCAGTGGGCTTTACACAAATACAACATTCTGACGTTAGACTCCCACACTCATTAGATAAGAAGCAGCTCCCTTAAAACTTTAACAGGGAGAAAAATAGAAAGAAACCTCAGGGGGAGCAGCAGAGGTGGGATCTCAATTTACAGAATACGACACAGAGATGATAACATTATTATAATGAATGGTAAATTGACTCATTTTTATATGGGGGCAACACAATTCATAGCTACTTTGACCAAGCTCTGGCTTCAATGCAATATATACTTCCAAGACAAAACATATCACAAAATTGCCAATCACATTTCATAAATATTGCGAAACTCGTTTAAAAAATGCACAAGACTGAACAATAAAACACATGCTTTCATTTAAAATCTAAATCTAAACTGTTGTCCCAAAACAATAGCTGTCTATCAGCCAAACTGTCATCAACTTTAAATCATGTGACTCATATCATGAATTATTGTGAAAAAGAATTGAATTCCAAAACTGGAATCCCACAAAGAGGGAAGAATGTATTGACAAGAACTTGGGATTTATCAGTTGAGGTTTATTTAATTCATCTTCTTGTTTGCAGGATCGAGAGAGCCTGCACTGATTCTCCTCTCACTATTCAACCTAAAATGGAGGGTGGTCGGAAGAAAAATCCGTGGGATGAGAGAGAAACATCTGGTAAGATGCAGATGTTTAGACTTATGTATGACCAAAATACTGCACGTCTGGTTAAAAGTCCAGGGGTCTCCCCCCCTCTCCTACTGAGATTATTGAACCATCCGATCCTCGAGTACAGCATGGAGGACAGGGCAGAGGTATGTGAAGAATGTGGATGGGGCCTGGCAGTAAATCGGGACAGCTGATGTTGTAGAAGACATCCAGATTGTAAATTGCGAACCCTTATTGTGCATCCTCTCATTTCCAGAAAGTCACTCTATTCCACAGTCGTTTTAAAATCCCTGCTCTTCATTCATTTTCATCACAAAAGTCTGGTTTGCAAGAGCGTCTCTAAAGTTGCTCTTGAGAGATAAGTTGTTGACATGCATTCTTCTACACGATTAATAGCAGCCGAGGAAGTATTTCTAACAAAGTTAAATAAATATTTTTGGATAGTTAGTTTTTTTGATGCTGTTGAGACTGCATCTAGACACAGGTCCTCTATAGTTAAAGACTGAAATTCTCTATAGCTGCATAATATATAGAACATAATGGAAAAAAACAGACAAATAAGCAGTTTCAGCAGTAGTTTTAGATAGTTGAGAGAGTTGTGCATTTAATTATCACCAAAATGCTAAAAAATATGTTTTCACCACCAACCAGTTTTACTCTAACGGATATATTCCATAAAACATTCTAGAACATTCCATCGGATATTTAAGGTAGATTGAGGGGATGCCAACTATCAATGCACCTTTGTGACCAACTTCTATATGCTAATTGAGAATCATTGAGAAACGTTGCCACTGGCCCATGAGAAAAATGTCAAAATAGATCAGATAATTCAATGGGACCAGCCTTCAGTTAATAAATCACTGTAATAACACAAGAATCTCTAGTTATCTATCATACTACACACATATGAGGAAATCTGTCCTCTGCATTTAACCCATCCTATAGTAGCTATAGTGTAGTGCACAGCTGGAGCGTCCAGGGACCAACTCCAGCTCTTTCTCCTAGTGCCTTGCTCAGGGGCACAGGCAGGAGCATTAACCCTAACATCCACGTCTTTTCTGATGGTGGGAGGACACCGGCGCACCCATAGGAAACCTACACAGACACAATGGAGAACATCCAAACTCCACACACACAGAGGACCTGGGACGGAATTCAAACCCAGGACCTTCCTGTGTGAGGCAACAGCGCTGACCACAAGTTGATGGTAAGTGATTATTCCGTCCAAACGCGTTTTTCTCAACTCTTTCTAACATGGGGACATGTCCACGTCCTCCGCAGAGCTAAAGTACAGTTTCTCTCTCGTTTATTACGAAGACACTCGCAGCTTAATGTTGCGTGTTGACGTGTAATTAGCCTGCGGAGGGCCAGCGGGGCGGAGCCAGAGCAGGATAGTCGCATCACGGCCGACCAATCAGATGACGGAGTGAGACGCTCCGGCTACCGACCGGCTGACAGCCGGGGCGATAGCCGGGGCGATAGACTGACAGCGGCTGAACGTGGCAGACAACAGGTCTCGAATCCACCGACCCATCTGTATTGAGCAAGGTACCCCTTATTTCTTACTTTGTTCATTCATTTGTTTTAACTCTAGCTCGTATTCCCATGAACTGATTCTCACCCGGGCTGGCTTCGTCAAAGTTGGGCCGGCCCTTTTGTGTTGTTTTGTTTTATCTCCTCTTTACGGTTACTGACCACTCGGGGTAAATGTGCGATAACTAAGCTGTCCCGACGAGTACCCGAATCACGAAACTCGACCTGGTAAAGATACAGCACCGGGTCCGTCCGCGACTTAAAGAAACCTCATCCATTTGGGTTGTTGTCACTGTTTTGTTTTCAGGTGATCGAAAGTTAGTTCGTGTTTCACAAACGAAGAACTTGAACTTCATCCTAACTTTGGGATGGATAGATAGAGGGTGTGGGGGTCCGAGTGTGACGCATTACGTCACTGCTTCTTCCCCTGTTCTATCCACTATCCATGGATTCCTCTGTGTGTTGTATCTGTGTGTGTGTGTGTGTGTGTGTGTGTG